>JAPFFP010095471.1:0-20357 GCA_026153255.1 Solanum medicagineum | reverse complement strand
ACTCGACCCTCTTAAGCGTTAGACGCCCATATCGCCCGTTAACACGAGAATCAAGCACTTTCAAGAATTGACACTAAGTTGACCAATCCATATCATGATTTATTTCACACAACATTAGTACATGTAAAATGTGGGGTGTTACACTTAGCTACAGAGATTCACAACTTTGTGGGTTTAGCTAGTTATTATTGTTATTTGGTGCTCACGCCTTGGTACATTTTTTGTAGGTTGTGAGCTTGGTTCCTCCTGATAGATTTCCATTGTTGGACTGAGCTTCTGGATTTCTTGAGAGGTAATTATTTGTCTCTTCAACTGACCCTTGAGGATTCTATATTTATGTTACATTCTATTCGACAACTAGACATACGTACTTGTGTTTCCTTTTGAGTGCTATTATCTAGTGGTTGGTACACATGACACCAGTTCTAGAATGATTTTAGTTCAATTTCTTTATGCATATCTTCTATTTTAAACTATTTTATCTTCCGCTTTTATTATTATATTGGTCTATTTAGGTTTAGGCTGACTTATCTTGGTGGGATAGGAGAGTGCCATTACACCCAGATTTCGGGTCGTGATAATAAATTTTTTAAAAGTACAAAGCATGAAGAGAAGGTATAATAACCAACCTTGAGGACTCATTGAAACAACACATCTAGATTGTCAGAGGCTAGCCACATGCCAATGGAGGAGGAGCGGTTGGTCCCAACATGATGACATCATATAGGCAAAATATGTGTTAGTATATTGGAATATACTAAGTATGTGAGATGCAATGCAACCATAAAATTATAATGCCACCATTCATGAATTGTAAAGCTAACATGCATGGAATTGTAATGTCATCATTCAAAACATGCAAAACCATTGCAAAAATATAAAGCTTAATATGAAGTAAAGTTCTATGTGTCATATGAAAACATATCTTAAGTAACATGGACATCAAATACTAGACTTTATGAGAGGAGATCGTAACCAACATATAAGACCATGCGAGCTACTATGTGAAATGCAACATAGCCACTACGTTGGCACGGGGAGTCCACTTGTCAAGCGAAACTCTGTAACTTAGTATACATATCTTAGCTTAACTTTCCTACTGTGAATGTCATGACCCAAGCCTAGGGCCTAGACGTGACACGACGAATGGGAACCCGAAGGGATCCCAAACAAGCCTCTTAAGCATACATGGCACATCCATGGTCTCGCAGAAACATCAAAAGAGCAATAAACATATAACATATAATTTCTAAGGGAAACAAGGCTTTAGACTCTCGCTATGGAGATGTTATAGGGAAGATGACAAACATGGATCACATAGCAAATAAGTCTAAGGGATGGGTAAGTATGACTCATGCTATGGGGGCATTCAGGGACTTGAGACTTTCATCATATACATTCATGTACAACAAGCATTGAAGGGAAAAAGGGACTAACGGAAGTCTTCACAATTACATAAAGAAAATAGGAGTCAAACTCGATACATAAACTTCCATATCGAATAACACCTATAATATGAGCGGAATGGGGGCCAAGACATCCCCCAGGCTCACCCGTAACAGATAAAAAGTCTAAAATAGGAAAGTCTTAACAAAAGCATGAAAGTAAAGTAGATGTTGTCCCCGAAATGGAGGACTCACCAATAGTAGTTTTCAAAGGATTCTAGCTAGCCACGAGGAGCAAGAGGATGAATAGGAGCTCTGGTCCCTACATGGTTAAATCATGTAGGCAAAAGTATGGGTTAGTACTTGCAATGTACTAAGTTTGTGGGGTCCCATGCAACAAAGAACATAAGCTATAATAATAAATATGCATAATCATAATCAATGACTTGAGCCCCATATGACATGTATGATCAATGCTTAAGTTAAAACTGCATGAAGATAGTTAAACTTGCATAATATATCATACATATGTGGGAGGAGACCCTAACTGACATATAAGACCAAGCGAGCTACTAATTGAAATTTCGATGTTCACTCTACATGAAATAAAGGAGTGGTCTACTTGCCAAGGTAAATCATGCATAACCCCACAAAACGGGTAGCATGACCAAGTTGGATCCACTAGTAAAATCTCATTTAGGAAAATAATATAAACCTATGGTGGAGCATAGTTAAGAGACCAAGACTTTATATAAGGATGCCTTGAGTCAAGCTCCCACCTCAAGCCTCTTTCGGTACTAGGTATAGTCCCATGGAATACTTGAAATGATCATAAGTTTAATCATAACTTGCATAACTTGTAGAAAAATGATAATATGACATGAGTAGCTCATTCAAATACATGACCCCTACACGTGGCATATACCTTGTACTAGAGGGTAAAAACATAGCATAGACTTGACCCCTTCTAGTAGGCGTTGCATTACACATGAGGGTACAAATTGTAACATACTTGACCCCTTCTAGTGAACTTTAGATATTACATGGGTAGTTAGTTATCATGCATGACCCTTTCATGTAGACATGATTTTCTTATAACAGGGTAGAATATATAGCATAAGCGCTCAACATTTTATTTACAAATTGTGGGAACTTTTCATGAGTTCAATACATGCTTAAGAGCCCATAACTTATCATCACATGCTTGTCTTGAAATTCATGCAATAATCTTTCATCAACATAAGAACCCTTGTCATGTAGATTTAGTCAAATATGGTGGGTATATGCACATGTACTTAAAATAATGCACTTCAATAGTATGAGAAAAGAGACGAGTAAAATAAGTTCATTTAAATTTGTTCAAATCAACCCACCCTCATTGTAGTAAAACCTTTGCTTTGGGTATCATGAAATCAACTAAAAATTCACAAGTTCTTCTATAGTTTTTCATAGCATAATAAAGTACATGAATTTAAAAATATAAAATCCATCACAATGTCAAACCCCAACAATATTTAGCATAATAAAATCATTACTTATAGAACCCAAATAGAAATCATGTGCATAATGATAATAATAATATCACCATAAGCAAGAGTTCATAAATGCCCTTAAAATAATTCATAAATCTCATGTAGTTAGAGAAGAAGATTTGTTGTACTTGTGGGAAGGAAGGTTCCCACAATCCAACCCACATACTTTGGTGTGATTATGGTAGAGGAAACCTGGTTTGGAGATGGAAGATTAAAAACCCTAGCTTACACACTTTTCTTGAAAGCCTTGAAGAGCTTGAGAGAGTTTTTAGACTTAGAGTGTTTCTGGAATGAGGAGGAATGAGGTGAATTAGGGTTGTATATGCTGATAGGGGACATAGACAGGGTCGAAATGATGTAGCTTGGACTTAGAAAAAAGTGGAAAGCCAGACAAGTCTATGAGACCCCATTTACAGGCCATAGAACATTCTACATAGCCCTTTTTCCAAAATTAAGAGACCCCTTTCTCTGATTCTCATTCTACGAGACCGTCTATGACTCGCAGAGTACTTTACGAGTCGTCTGAAAGTTCTAAATTAACTTTAGAAAGATCTCAAATTTTATCAGGTCTTCCAGGTTCTACGAGCCACTTTACTGGCCATACTTCATCTTACGAGTTGTAAACCCCCTTCTTAAACACTAACAGTTTAAATTTTCCAAAGCTTACTTCTTGCATGTCTCCTACCCCCATAAGTGGGGTCTTACAATATCTCTCCCTTGGGAACATTCATCCCCAAATGTGCTAAGGCAAGCTCTAAGGAACGAGTTTATCCACCATATGCAAAAATGCAACACATGCATCATTCAAAATTTCTAAACCATGTTTAAATTAGCACTATAATACAACCTCGAATTCACATAAACATGCATGAATGTTATGGAAATGGTAGCAAGGAGAGGAGATTCTAAGTTGGGAAAATCGTATTACCTCAAGCTTGATTGGAGTGCAAAAGATAGGGATATCACTTCTTCATATCAGCTTCGGCTTCCCATGTGGCACTTTCAACTTATTGATTCCTCCAAAGGACTTTGACGGATGCCACATCTTTGTTTCTCAACCTCTTTATTTACCTATCAAGTATTTCCACCGGGCCTTCATCATAAGTTAGGTTATCTTCTACAACACCCACAACATCCAAGGGAACTATAGAGCTTGGGTCACCTACACATTTTCTCAACATGGACTAATGGAAGATCAGATGGACTATACTCATCTCTGTGGGCAACTCTAATTCGTAGGCAACCTTACAAATTATCTTCACAATTCTATAAGGCCCTATAAACCTTGGGCTCAACTTTCTCTTCTTGGCAAACCGGAACACACCCTTCATGGATGGGACTTTCATATACACCCAATCACCGACATCAAACTTAAGATCTCTCTTTTTTGTGTCAGAGTAGGACTCTTGCCTACTTTGAGCCATCTTTAATCTCTCCCTTATCAACCTCACTTTCTCCAAGGCCTCAATGAGAAAATTTGGCCCCAATAAAGCATTTTCCCCACATCAAACCGCCCAATCGGGGACCTACATCGCCTGCCATATAGGGCTTCAAAGGGAGTTATTCCAATGCTAGAGTCATAGCTATTGTTGTAAGCAAACTCAATGAATGGAAGATATTCGTCCCAACTACCTTTGAACTCCAAAATATAAGCCCTAAGAATATCCTCAAGAGTTTGAATTGTCCTTTTGGCTTGGCCATCCATTTGAGGATGAAACGTCGTGCTAAGCTTGACTTTGGTATGAAGACCCTTTTGGAAGGACTTCCAAAAGTGAGAAGTGAATTGAGTACCACGATTCGAAATAATAAACAATGATACACCATGCAACTTGACCAACTCATAAATGTATATCATGGCATAATCTTCGGTACCATAAGTTGTTTTAACCGGTAGAAAGTGAGCCGATTTTGTCATTCTATCAACACAACCCAACTAGAATCAAAGTGCTTCCTAATCTTTGGTAGACCAATCACAAAATCCATGTTGATCTCTTCCCACTTCCAAGTAGAAATTTCTATGTCTTGAGCTGGGCCACCCGACCTTTAGTGTTCGGCTTTGACTTGCTGACGTGTGACAACCGGCTAAAAGTCTAGCAATATCTCTTTTCATACCACCCCACCAATAAACCTCCCTCAATTCTCTATACATCTTTGTAGAACCGGGATGAATAGAGTAGGACGCATTATGTGCCTCTTGCAAGATCAAATCTCTTAATCCATCAACTTAGGCACACATAACCTACCTTGGTACCTAAGGACAACATCTCCCCCTTGGGAGAAAACCTCTACTTTTCCACCTTCAACCGAAGACTTCAATTATGGCAAGGCGGGGTCAAGGTCTTGTTTGGACTTGACCTCTTGAACCAACAAAGATTTGGAACCATCAATAACCACCACACCTTCATCTTCAACTTCATTCAACCTAACTCCCAACTTAGCTAACTGGTGAACTTCTCTAGTCATTTCCTTAGTACTATCACCAATATGAGCTACACCTTCCGTGGACACTCTACATAGAGCATTAGCTGCAACATTAGCTTTGTCGGGATAATAGTGCACACTCATGTCATAATCTTTAAGGAGTTCTAACCACCTTTTTTGCCTCAAATTGAGATCTCTTTCTATGAACACATATTGGAGACTTTTTTGGTTGGTAAATATGTCTACAATGAACCCCAAACAAATAATGATGTCATATTTTCAAAGAAAATACAACAGCCGCTAACTCAAGATCGTGGGTAAAATAATTACGCTCATGCACCTTTAATTTTCGAGAAGCATATGATATGACTTTGCACTTTGCATTAACACACACCCCAAACCAACCCTTGAAGCATCACAAAAAACCACAAACCCTTCTAACCCTTTAGGTAGAGTCAAAATAGGAGTGGATGTAAGCTTGTCTTTCAAAGTTTGAAAACTCTTTTCACATTCATCGGTCCAAACAAAATTTGCCTTCTTTTGAGTCAATTTTGTCAAAGGGGAAGAAATTGAGGAGAAACCATTCACAAACCTCCGATAATACCCGCTAAGCCCATGAAACTCCTAATATCCGATGGAGTCAAGGTCCTAGGCCAATTTCTTATCACTTCCGTTTTCTTAGGATCCACTTTAATTCCATCACCCGACACCACATGCCCTAGGAATGCAACTTCCTTAAACCAATATTTACATTTATCAAATTTAGCAAACGACTTCTCATCCCTTAACTTTTACAACACTACTCTCAAATGCTTCACATGCTCTTCTTCACTCAGGGAGTAAATCAATATGTTATCTATGAATACCACCACGAACATGTCACCGTAAGGTTTAAAGATCCTATTCATGAGATCCATAAATATCGCGGGTTCATTAGTTAAGCCAAATGACATCACTACAAGTTCAAAATCCCCATGTCTAGTCTGAAAAGCCATCTTGGGAATATCACACTCCCTCACCCTCATTTAGTGGTACCCGGACCGAATATTAATCTTAGTAAAATGACTAGCCCTTTGTAGTTGATCAAATAGGTCATCTATCCTTGGCAAGGGATACTTTTTCTTTATTGTGACCTTATTGAGTTTCCGATAGTCGATGCACATTCTAAGTGAGCCATCTTCTTTCTTACAAACAACACCGGTGCACCCCAAGGAGACTTACTATAGTAAACCCTTCTCCAACAAATCCTTCAATTGGTCCTTCAACTCCTTTAACTCCATCGGGTCCATATGGTAAGGAGGAAAGGAAATGGGTTGAGTACCGGGAGGAGATCTATACCAAACTTTATCTCCCTTTCGGAAGGGACATCGGAAAGTTCATCGGGAAAGACATCAAGAAACTCATTCACAACCGAAATCGACTCAAAAGGAGGGACTTTGGACTCAACATCCCAAACCTTTATAAGATGGTAAATACAACCTTTAGAAATCAATTTTCGGGTCTTAAGACAAGAAATAAATCTACCCTTGACCATCGAATTATGACCTTCCCACTCAAAGATGGGCCCATTAGGAAATTGAAACTTAACCTTACGAGTTCTACAATCAATGGATCTATGATATGCATGTAACCAGTCAAGTTACATAAAAATCCACCATGTCAAGTTCAACAAAATTACAAGGCAACACTTTATGCAATATAACTATGGGACAACCCCTATAGACTTTTCTAGCAATAATGGACTCACCAATGGGGTTAGAAACCTCAAAGGGTTCACACAACAATTCGTGACACACATTAAGCTTGTTTGCAACAAAAGGAGTAATGAAAGAGAGAGTAGCACCCGAATCCAATAAACCATACAAATCATAATCACAAACCTTTAACATACCGGCAACAACATCGGGTACCTCTCCTACTCCTTGCCCCATTGAAGGGCATAGACCTGATTATGATGTAGAGCACTTCCTTATTGGCCTTTTTATGCCCTTTGATCAACATGAGCACCTTTTCCTTGGGGACAACCAGTCTTTCCCTTGTTGTGAGCGTAGCAACAATCTACAAGATTGTGGCCTACTTTTCCACACCCATAGCAAGCATTTGAGTCCCTCAACCATTTGCCACTATGATTTTTCCCACATTTTGGGCACCTTGGAAAAGTCATGCTACCATTTCCACCTTGAGCTCTAGTATTAGGTGCCCTATCATTAGCAAATCTTTTGTTTTGAGAATTGGAGGATCCTTGAACTTGAAATTTGTGGCCTTGTTGGAAGTGGCCACCCTTAGCACCTTGAAAACCACCATCATACTGCCCTCTTGGACTCCCCACTTCTTCTTTTACTAAGCTTCTTATCTTAAAGTTGCTCAGCATAAGTCATGAGCCGAGACAAGTCCATATCACCCACGCGCATAGCGGTGCGACATTCTTCATTCACCAAGTCGGATACCCACGACACAAACTTAGTTCATCTTTGCCCTAGAATCGGCAACCAAATGAGGAGCATATTTAGAGAGCTTGTTAAACTTAAGGGAATACTCCCTCATGCTCATGGAGCCTTACTTGAGATTCATGAACTCCATCATCTTTGCCTCTCTCAATTCAATAGGGAAGAATCAGTTGAGGAAGGCAGCTTTAAGTTGCTCTCATGGGATGGAACCATCATTCTCCCTTTCAAGTTTTCATTGAGTAAATCAAACTTGTGAAACACCTTTTAGTTGATAGGTCGCAAGTTCTTCCTTATCCTCTAAACCGACGCCATAATAGCAAGCACTTTGTATATCTCATTAATGAATTCTTGGGGATCCTCTTCTGTTTTGGAGCTATGGAATCTGAAGGGTATATCTTTGTGAATTGGTTGAGGAGCATACTTAGAGAGCATGAGGAGCTTGGTTCCTTGGTTCAATTGGTTGGTCATGGCTTGTGCCAACATGGAAATGACGTTTTGGTATTCGGCATGCATAACCCCTTCTTCTTGGGGAGCTTGAGAAGTTGGGCCAGACCCTCTTCGGGTATGGGAGCTCTTTGAGCCATTCTCCTTGGTTGTGGCATGATCTATAAGAGCAAAAGACCACACATTAGGGAAGGAAATCTTATTTTAAATCTAAGGCATGACATAGATCATGAAGAAGTGAACCATTCCTAGAACGCTTGATAGCCTTCTATTCATAGTTGTGGCGTGCTTCACAACCATTAAAAAGACTCTACTTGACGTGGAGTGTTGGATTTCTGAGGACCATTTACAAACCTAGTGCTCTGATATCAAGCTTGTCATGATCGAAGTCTAGGGCCTAGACGTGACACGGGGAATGGGAACCCGAAGGGATCCCAAACTAGCCTCCTAAGCATTTGTGGCATAACCTTAGTCTCACGGAAGCATAAAAGAGCAATAAACATATAGCATATAATTTCTAAGGGAAGAGAGGCCTTGGACTCACGCTATGGGGATGTTATAGGGAAGAGGATAAACATGGATCATATAGCAAATAAGTGTAAGGGACGGGTAAGTATGACTCACGCTACGGGGGCATTCAGAGACTTGGTACTTCCATCGTATCCATCCACGTACAACAAGCATTGAAGGGAAAAAGGTTCTAAGGTAAGTCTTCACAATTACATAAACATAATAGGAGTCAAGCTCGATACATAAACTTCCATATCTAACAACACCTCTAATATGAGTGGAACGGGGGCCAAGACATCTCTCAGGCTCACCCTCAAAAGATAAAAGTCCAAAATAGGCAAGTCTTAACAAAAGCATGAAAGGAAAGAGGATGTTGTCCTCGAAATGGAGAACTCACCAATAATAGTCTTCAAAGGATTTCGGGTAGCCACGAGGAGGAAGAGGATGAACAGGAGCTCCGGTCCCTACATGATTAAATCATGTAGGCAAAAAGTATGCATTAGTACTTGGAATATACTGAGTAAGGGGGTGACATGCAATAAGGAACATAAGCTATAATAATCAATATACATAATCATAATCAATGGACATAAGCTCAATATGACATGAATGATCAATATTTAAGTTAAAACATGCATGATGATAGTCAAACTTGCATAATATATCATACATATGTGGGAGGAGACCCTAATTGATATATAATACCAAGAGAGCTACTACTTAGAATCGCAATGTTCAATCCACACCGAATAAAGGAGTGGTCTACTTGCCAAGGTAAACCAAGCATAACCCCACATAGTATGTAACATGGCCTAGTTGGAACCACTAGTAAAAGCCCATTTAAGAAAATAATATAAACCTATGGTGGCACATAGTTAAGAGACTAAAATTTTATATAAAGACCCCTTAGGTCAAGCCCCACCTTAAGCCTCTTTTAGTACTAGGTCTAGTCCCACGGAATACTTGAAATAATCATAAGCTTAACCATAACTTGTAGAAATATGATGACATGGCATGAGTAGCTCATTCAAATACATGACCCCTACACATGGCATATACATTGTACTAGAGGGTAAAAACATAGCATAGACTTGACCCCTTCTAGTAGGCATTGCATTACATATGAGGGTAGAGATTGTAACATACTTGACCCTTCCAGTGAGCTTTAGATATTACATGAGGGTAGAATAGTTATCATGTGTGACCCCTTTATGTAGACATTTTCTCACAAGAGGGTAGAATATATAGCATAAAGGCTCAATTTTACTTACAAATCATGGAAACTTTTCATGAATTCAATACATGCTTAGGAGCCCATAACTTATCATAACATGCTTGTCTTAAAATTCATGTAGTAATCTTTCATCAACATAAGAACCCTTGCCATGTAAATTTAGTCAAACATGGTGGGTATATGCACATGTACTTGAAATCATGCACTTCAAGTGTATGAGACAGGAGAGAGTAAAATCAATTCATTTAAAGTTGTTCAAATCAACCCACCCTCATTGTAGTAAAACCCTTATTTTTGGTATCATGAAATCCACTAAAAATACATATGTTCTTCCATAGCTTTTCATAGCATCATAGGGTACATGACTTTAGTATCATAAAATCAATTGCAATGTCAAACCCCAACAATATTTTAGCATAATAAAATTATTACTTAAACAATCCAAATGGAAATCATGTGTATAATAATGATGATGATCATGATGATGATGATAATGATGATGATGATGATGATGATGATATCACCATAAGCAAGAGTTCATAAATGGCCTTAAAATAATCCATAAATCTCATGTATTGAGAAGCAGTTTGGTTGGACTGGTGGGAAGGAAGGTTCCCACAATCAAACCCACATACCTTGGTGTGATTATGGTGGAGGGAACCTGGTTTGGAGATGGAAGATTCGAAATCCTAGATTGCACCCTTTTCTTGAAAGCCTTGAAGAGCTTGAGATAGTTTTGAGACTTACAGTGTTTTTGGAATGAGGAGGAATGAGGTGAGTTAGGGTTGTATATGCTAATAGTGGACATAGATAGGGTCAAAATGAGGTGTCTTAGAAGCGAAAGAGAGGAAAGGTCAAATTTATCCCTATTAAAATCCTGGTTGGATAGGTCTACAAGATACTGTTTATGGGTCGTAGATGGGGTTTTGTCTGATAGCCCTTTTTCCAAACTTCAGAGAGCCCTTTCTCTGATTCTCAATCTACGAGACCATCTACGACTCGTAGAGGAGTTTACGGGTTGTATGATAAGTCATAAATTGAACTTCAGAAAGATCCCAAATTTCATCAAGTCTGCCAGGTTCTACGAACCCACTTTATGGGCCGGAATTCATCTTACGAGTCGTAAACCCCCTTCGTAAACACTAATAGCTCAACTTTTCCAAAGTTTACTTCTTGCATGTCTCCTACACCCATGAGTGGGGTCTTGCAGTGAATCCACTAGCCTTAGCCTACAAGGGTTACCATGGTGGCACATAGTTAGGGGAACAAGGGGTTGATACTAGGGTTCCCTTATCGAACTCCACCTCTATACCTCATTAGGTAGTACATCATTCCCATGGAACACTTTAAAACATTAACATAGTCATACAATCATAACTTAGAATCATAAGTAACATCCTATATGAGTAGCTCTTTATCTAGGAAACCACTCAAGTGAGAATTGTCCTTTCACATTGAGGGTCCACCATAGACATCATTAAGGGATTTATGTCGTGCTCATAACATTCAAATCATTCATAGACTTTCAAAATATACTTTAAGCCCTTATCATCAACATCACGTAGAAACTCATCATAAATTTGGTAAGCTCATGCAATGTACTTTAATACACATGAATCAAAAGTATTGAGTAATATCATGGTAGAATTAATCAATTTAAAACAAGTCTCAACAGCCCACATCATCCTTGAAAAACCCTAGGTAATGAAATCATGGGATTCAACTTGAAAATTATTGAAATTCATAGTACATCATCTCATTGCATCATTAAAGTCAAAATAATTGAAAATATATCAATAAATCATCATTTAAATCATGCTCGTGGACTTCTTAACTTTTCAAGAACTTAAAGAAAAGGTAAAAGAAATCATTGTTGGACTTTGGGGGTGGAAGGAAGCTATAAATGAAGCTCATATACCTGATTGATAACCTTAAAGAAAGGGTTAAAGATTTTGGAGAAGAAATCTCTTGGAAACCTTAGCCCTTGCCTTGCCTTGCCTTGTCTTGGGAGTTTCTTTGCTTTTGATGTTTTGAGGGAATATAGAATAGAGTAAATGAAAGGGTATGGGTCTAATACAGGAGGGAAAAAATTCCAAAATGACGTTGTCTTAGGCTAAAGTATGAAAGAATATCGAAGCTATCCCTCATCAAAATTTTTGGACCATGATTTGGTCGGTAATATTTTCAATTCCACTTCTTTTGCACTTTTTGACTTCCTAACTTGCAGGTCCTTACTTATTCCATCTACTTGAGGAACTCAAATTCATCCCCTAAAACTGACCACTCCGCCTACATTAAGGGTAACATCTTGTGCGTTACTAGAAACTGCCTTCTCCCTCATCTCATTCAAGTTCTTATGTACAAACTATTTATCTTGATCTCCTCAATAAAAGTGGGTCTCAATTCAATACCAGCCAACACCTCTCCTTTCTCTAAGATGCCTAGATTCATAAACTTAGTATCCAACACTTGAATCTATCTAGCCAATAGTCGCTTAGCCGCACCTAACCAGGCTAGGCTACCCATATTTATCGACTGCTAACTTAAAGCATTAGCCACCACATTAACCTTACTCAGGTGGTATTGAATGGTGACATCATAATCCTTAAGTAATTCCATCCACCTTCGCTATTGAAATTCCAGTATTTCTAAGTAAACACATGTTGCAAACTACGATGGTCAGTAAACACTTCACACTTGGCCCTATAGAGATAATATCTCCATATTTTGAGAGAAAATACCACTGCCACCAACTCAAAATCATATGTATGGTAGTTCCTCTCATGAACCTATGATTGTCGCGAAGCACAAGCTATGACATCTTATACTGCATCAACACAACACCTAAACTCATACATGAGGCATTATAATAAATAATGAGATACTTACCTTCCATTGTTAATGTAAGGATTGGGGTTATAGTAAAAACATTCTTGAGCCTTTGCAAGCTCTACTCACACTTGTCGATCCACTCAATGGCATATCTTTTTGGATCAACCTTGTCAAGTTTGTAGCAATAGAAAAAAATATTTTTTATGAATCATCTATAATAACTAGCAAACCCTTTTAAACTCCTAACTTCATTCACTAGGCTGAACCTAATTCTTAATTGCTTCAATCTTTTGAGGATCCACCATCATCTTTTCCTTTGAAATAACATGCCCCAAAAAAGGCAACAGACAGCTATAATTCAAACAAAATTTTGCATACAATGTATGTTTCCTTAGGACACTCAAAACAATGCGAAGTGGTTGACATGCTCTTGCTTACTCTTTGAATGAACGAAGATGTTATCAATAACCACAATTACAAACGAATCCTAGAATGTCTTAAACATCCCATTCATCAAACTCATGAAGGTTACTGGCGCATTAGTCAATCAAACAACTTTACAAAAAACTCATAGTGCCCATACTATATTTTGAAAGCAATCTAAGGCACATCCTTAGGCCTAATCATTAATTGATGATAATCAGACCTAAGATTAATTTTTAGAGAACATTGACGCACCTTGCAATTGGTCAAAGAAATCATCAATATGAGGCAATGGGTACTTGTTTTTAGTAGTACCCTTATTTAACTGTCGGTAGTCTATGCACATTCTCGTACTACCTTTCTTTTTCTTAACAAACAAGGTTAGAGCACCCTATAGTGAAGCACAAGGACAGATAAAACCCTTATTAAGGAGTTCTTTCTTTTGGACTTTAAGTTTTCTTAGCACTGCTGGAGCCATACAATAAGGAAGGATAGAGATCAGGAGAGTGATGGACTCTAACTCAATGTAAAAATCTATATCTCTATCAGGAGGCATCCCAACAAGTTCATAGGAAATATTTTTTTAGAGTTAGATACTATAGAAAGGAAATCAATAGAAGGGGAGTTCGCATCAACATCTGAACATGAACCAAGTATGCCAGACAACCCTGCTACACTACTTTCCTAGCCTAAATATATATTCTTAGATGACTTAGGATTGTATACTCCTTTCCACTCTAACCTTTTACTACTTGGGATCTCTAGAGTTACAATTTTCACATTATAATTAAGCATTGCATGATAGTGGGACAGGACAATCTAATCATGTTTAAAAATCATATTGAAATTGTTCATGTCTAAAATCATCAAGTTAGAACAAGTTTAAAATCCCATAAAAAAATAGAACAAGCATAATAGATATGGTTGACTACAACAAACTCTCCAACTAAGGCGGAAACAAGGATGGGGGCATAAAGAATATCACAGCACACATCAAAATCTAAGAAAAAAATTCACAGACACATAAGAATAAGTAGATCTTGGGTAAAATAAAATAATTCCCATCCGATTGTATGTAAGAATAGTATTATAATCGGTACATCAGATACCTCAGGCTTCGTCCTGCCTGAAAAAGCACAAAACTTGGTTTTTTCATCCTGACGAGCAATTTTCTTGCATGTCTGCGCTACTCCTCTACTTCTGTTACCATTACCTTGTCTTCCACATCCTATTTGATTTCTTCCTTATCCACCTTGTCAATGTCCTTTACCATTATTAGCTCCATTTGTCAGTACCATGGCTCTAGTTTGCAATTATGTATGGTCGGCCATATGAGGGTGGAGACACTCCCTCCTCACATGTCCTAGCTCTCCAAAATTATAACGACTACAATCAAGAAAAAGTCAAGTACAGGATGTGAAAGAAAGGTTCTTGACTATCCTTAATAATAGCTTACCATGAAGATTCAGAGTAACTTTCTATAGAAGTATGCATGGCTGACTGAACTGGCTGAGTTATAATGGCTGGATTACTCGACCCTCTAGAGTAAGAACCTTGGAAATCGCCTACACTCTTGGGCCTCCTAGCCAAAGTTTTGGCCTTCTCAACCTTCCTCACTCTATCTACCTTCTTTACAAAATCTATTACCTCATTGAAACTCTTACCTACAACAGTCATGTGAACAGATAAAATGTGCAACTCAAGATTCAAACCTTTGATAAATAACCAAATCTTCTCCCCCTCTATAGTCACTAACTGAGTAGCATGTTTGAACAAGTCCTGAAATTTAGATTCATAGGTGGCTACTATCATATTATCCTACTCAAGTTTCATAGACTCATCCTTCTTGCGGTCACTTAGAGTCCGAGGCATATACTTTTCCAAGAATAAAGCATGAAATTGAGCCCACGTAAGTGGTGGAAAAATCAGTGATTGACATTTCACAAAGGCTTTCCACCACTACTTAGTCTTACCTTGAAGATGAAAAGTTATGAACTCAACCCCATGCTAATGTATAATACCTAACTTATGAAGTCACTCATAGCAATCTAGAATGAATTTATAAGCATCCTCACTCTTTGGACCTTTGAAGTGCTGAAGGCTTTAGTTTCAAAAATTTGGTTAACATTATCTCATGCTCAGTATCAGTCATCATGAGACCTAAGAGGTAATGAAAGAATGAATCATTATCTAAAGTCCTCCCCATATTAGAGGCTACAACTGTGATGGGATAGGTGATTGGAGCTTGAGCAAAGACACCGTGGGAATGGCTCTAGATCAACCAATCCACTTAGAAAAATCAATATATGTTGCCCAATTGTTAGCCTATGCACCTTCCTCTACCTCAGCATTCTCTGCAACCTCGAATACCCCACTTTTTTCTCTACTTCAACCTGTGATGTGGGAGCAACCTCTCCTATGGGTGCATTCTTGGCTTAGGCCTTACCCCTAATAGGTATTGTCGACCTCTTCTTTTTCCTCTATCTCTGCTTCGACCCTAGCCTCTAGTTTTTGGCTCCTCTGTAGGCTCATGATAGGAGTTGTTGGCCTTACACCATTATTACATGTGTTAGCTATTTCTAGACAGAAGAATGAAGGAAGTTAAATGCAATTTAGATTGCTAGATACTAATTGAAATCGACTCATAGCACGAAATGAGGAGAGAAAGAAAATGGATGAGAAATTTCTTAAAGTCTTGTAGCCTCTCAAAGAAAAGTGCAGACATTTCTGTACTATTCCACTAGACTCTACTCGACTCATTTTGGTGCAGTGAGATCAACGAACAAAAGCTTTGATACCAACTTTATCACACCTCTGAACAAGTCGTGAGTGACATCCACATTAATCCTCTAGTGGGAGAACCTATACTACAATCCAACTAAGCAATCTAACATGTTTTAAGCATTTAAAGATTACGGAAGTAGACTTAGGCAAAAAAGAAGTTTAGTTCCAATAAACTCAAATGAAAATAAACTAAGCAATGTGGAACAACCTCCCTAGAACTTTAAAGTCATTGTATAAAAACACTATCTAAATCTCCAATATAAGTGGTTGCGACCCCAAAAACCCATAGAAAAATAAATAATTAAAGTGTACGTCTGAGAATAAATGGACTGAAAAGATAGATGAATCCATAAAAGGTTTGAATGAGTTGGCTCACCCTTGAATTTGAATTATCACTGGACTCCAAACCGAGGTTTGTCAACAGTTGCCTGAAGATGCCCTGTACTCAACAAAGAAAGAGCAAGTGCAGTGTCAACACATTTAACAATAGTATACTGGCAGGAATAAAAGAAGTTCTACAAGATTTTTTTTTTGTATTTAGAAAATAAAAAATGTTGATTACTATATAGTGTTTCTTTCATTTGTCAAATTTTAATTTGACATATATATTTAAAAAATAATTACTAATATAATAAATTTATTATTTTCTCTCTATTAATTGATAGAGTTTCAAATATATTTACTCACTATATTCTTTTTAAGATATTAACTCAATATTAATAAATTGAGGATATAATAGAAAAAAGTCAATTGTCCTATCTTGATTTGCCAAAAACGACAAATAAAGGTAAAAATCAAATTAAAAAATATTTAATAAATAAATCGGAACAAGAGAGTATTTCGTATGAGTTTTTATATAATTTTTTTCCTGCAAAACAAGTTTTTGACTACATTTTTTGGTGCATATGTTTTATTTAGATTTCAAGTTGGGAATAAAGTTCAGATACATACTATTCTTTTTTGAATCTCTCTATGAAATTACATTAGATAGCTTATTGTGTTCTCAAGATGTGATATGCATGTTTGTTAAGCCAATTATAGTAAAACAATTGGAAAGATAATATTAGCTTAACTCAATTCTATAATGCATGTACTTTGAGCTAATTAAGATAAAACCCTTAAAAAATAATATTTGTTTGAATCTATTCTGTAAATATAATTTATAAATCACATTTCTAAATATAATTTCTAAATCTCATTTATAAAATGTAATATATTAATCACAATTATTGATATTTTATGTCATTTGTAAAATAATTATTCATAAATACTGTACTAAATGAATAATTATTATTTCATAAATTTACTATTTACTGTTTATATGTTTTGTGCTATTTCTAAAATTCACAAAACTATAAAATATAAACAATTAGCTACCAGTTTCTTACATTTTAAAAGACATGCATCTGAGAAGAGAAATAAAAAAATATTCATCAATTTTTTACCCATTATTTTTTGCTATTTTATGTTGTTAATTGCTAGCATAAGAATGTAATTATAGACGATGAAACTCGCGTTGAGAAAATAATAATCAAGAATGAAAATACCCCAACAATTTGTAGTATTTGATTTCAATAATGTGAGTGTTGCAATCTCTACGAATCCTCTTATTCGCCTTTTCAAGTGTAAATTCAAGGGCTCTGGAGCTTGTTGTTGAATTTGAAGTCTGTTCTTGAATCCGATCTTGAATTCTGATCTCGAATCTTGATTTTGATCTTGTTTCTTGTACTTGAATCTTGATTTCGATCTTGAATCTTGATTTTGATCTTGTTTCTTGATCTTGAATTTCGATTTTGATCTCGAATCTTGATTTTCATCTTGTTTCTTGATCTTGAATCTTGATTTTGATCTTGAATCTTAAGTTCAAGAGCTTTTAAGATTGAAGGTTTGAGTTCTTGAATTTGTAGAGAAATTGTGGCGTTTGATCCACGAGCTCTCTCTAGCTTTTTATTAAAATTCTTGATGTGAATTCTTAATTATTAAAACCCCTATATATAGTTGTAGAATAGAGGAGTCATGATAGATCAGACTTTTTCCTGGCCAATCATATTTAAGTGACATGGCATATTAGGCTTTAATGAAATGGGCTTGTCATCTTGACACATGGCATGATCTTGTTGGCTTCTTTGTTTGACTTGGCGTGCCACGTTATTTGATGTGTGGCATCAAATGGGCCTTTTGGATGAAGGGATATGAGGCCCAATGAAGTGGGTCATCTTTTGTAGCCCAAGTAAATGAATTTGGACTTTTAATTGAATTCATATTTTATTGGACTTAATTAATAAACCCGATTATATTAGTCCACGATATTTATTTTTTTGGACTAATATATTTTGAATTTAATATAATTTGAATCATATTATAAAATTTATATTTTAATAAATTTTATATGATTACAAATGCCCCCTACTTCAAGTCTTATCGAGATATTTTATTGAAGACTAGACTAGAAGTATTAATTACATAACAATTTGTATATCATGTTTTCTTATGTATTTAATTGATATACCCAAACCTAATCAGAGAAACCTACTTTGGGTGAACAATTAAATTTATGTAGGTATCTTTCTTGATTACATGTCACTTCGATTAGATTTGACCATCAATAAGACAAACCTAAATATGATAAAGTTCATTGGTTGTGGGCAACAAACCAACCAATTAGAACTAGGAAAGGATATATTTCCTCTAACTCCATCAACTATTAAGAAAGAATATATTTCCTCTTGCTCCAATTTCGCCCCCCCTTTTTTTTTACTGCAACCGACTTGGACATGGAAAACTAATTCATTTTTTGTTCCAGTTTATGCTCTATTCACTAGAGTCCTAATAAAAAGAAAATAATCATAGTTACTCTAGTAAAAGGATTCCTCCACCTGTATTTACCAATCTATAAATAGATGCTTGTCCTTCGTTCTTTTCCACTATCAGCACCAACGATTTTTTTGGAGCTTCTCCTTTTCATAGTCCTCTTGGCGTTTTACAATTAAGGCATTAAAGCTCGAGGTACAAATATTTATTTATTTATTTTGTATATTTTGTATCGTTCTTTTTTCTTTCCCCTTTTTTTGCAGGGTAGTGAATTCAAGCTTTATTGTATCACAAGAATTTGGTCTTGTGGCGTGAAGGGATAAATCCATACTCATGCCTTAGGATCACAAATTTGAGGCTTTAAACTGTTCTAAATGTTAAAAACATAGGGGACCAATAATATGAGGCTTTACACTGTTCTAAATATTTAAATATAGGGGACCAACAAAACGAGGCTTCCCGCTGTTCTAGATGTTTAAACATAGGGGACCAACAAAATGAGGCTTTAAACTGTTCTAAATGTTAAAAACATAGGGGACCAACAATATAAGGCTTTCCGCTGTTCTAAATGTTTAAACATAAGGGACCAACAAAATGAGGCTTCCGTTGTTCTAAATGTTTAAACATAGGGGACCAACAAAATAAGGCTTTACGCTGTTCTAAATGTTTAAACATAGGGAACCAACAAAACGAGGCTTCATAATGTTCCCAACGTCTAGACATATGGGACGCCCAATTAGCCATATTCGTTTATTTTGGCTCTTGTTCCCTTTATTTTTTTTGTTCCCTTTCTGTTGCGTGTTATCATTGATAAAGGATAACACTTTTTCTTTTGCGCAGCCTGAACAATGATCTTTTTCAAGGACTACACTTGCTCATCTTCTGGACTCAGATACCTCATAATTGGGTCTCTAGATAGCAAGGTAGAGACCAAGCTTTCAGTCCGAGATCCTCTAGTTGGTTGTTATGCAGATACGTGGCCACAATTGAGAAACACCTTTCATAAGGCAGATTAGACCTTTGAACATGTCCACAAATCAAACAAAGCTTCCAAGGTGTGGTATCTTGAGACACCAAATCTTCAAGGCACCAATCTTTCAAGCACTCTTCCAAATTTGGGGCGTCGCATGATCCAAGAAGGGTTACATTGGGGAGATGAAATCCTGTTTGAGGGTGAATATCATTGCATCCCTGGCTATTGGGAATGGACAGAAGATGTCCTTAGCAAAAATGGACAGAGCTTGAATGATGCTAACCTCCAAAATGCTGTAGTTGCTTCTCTTTTTACTTATGATCGGAACTCTAATATCATGTAGGCCTTTTGTGAGGCTTGGTGTCCCCAAACAAACACACTGCCTACATCTCTTGGAGAAGCATCCATATCTCTTTGGGACTTGTATATTCTTGGCGGCCTACTGATTAGTGGGTGTCCTTATGAAGAAGTGATACCTAATGCCAAAGAGCTTACAGGTCATGATGCGAAAAAGGATAGATTTCTTCATCAAAATTATGAGTATTTATTTGCTGCCTTCCA
>JAPFFP010095460.1:0-20358 GCA_026153255.1 Solanum medicagineum | reverse complement strand
CCTTTTACCTCTAGACACCTCCACAAGACATCCCTTGGGACTTTATCGTATGCCTTTTCGAGATCAATGAACACCATGTCAAATAAATAGGCTAGTATGAAAGAAACTAGCTCAACAAGATCTTAAGTCAACAACTCAATTCTAGTCTATGAAGGCTCTATCACTCATAAAATGGTGCCAATGATAGACCCACAGCTACCTCAACTCAAAATAAAACCTAGTCTAGATCAAGTCTGACTCAATAAAGCTACATGAATATAAAATAATGATCATCCAAAGTAAGGGAGGATCATCAAAACTGATGATTGCAATAGATCCTCAACGATGCGCCTGTAAATGATCTCTAGTACCTGCCTCGATTTTCTTCTTGTTAGTTTTATTTTTTAATTTTCTTTACAGAATTTTTTTTCATTACTAGTTTTTGTTTCTGTCTTTGAAAACATGGTAGAATCTTTATGATTAGCGTTTTCACAAAGTTTTGTTCTTAAAAAGTTTGGTTTTACAAAATTTTTTCTCTACAAAAGTGTTGTTTACTGCAAAAGATTTTGTTCAACAAAACTTTTTGTTCAAAGTACTGTAGTAATACATGTTGAACAACAGCTAGCCACAATATGAATATGTTCTATATTAGGCTACAAAATGTGGGTTATACCATTTATAGTTCCGCATGAATTTTGTAATAAAATCTATTTAAACCATCTTGCCTGCACCTGGAAAAGCTTTAACCCGCTTCAAAAATACTGCATCTAAATTATGAGAATTAATATCTCACATGGTCTGTCACGACCCGGACCTAGGGTCTAGGAGTGACATGGCGAATGGGAACTCAAGAGTCCCCAAACGAGCCTCAAAATATCCATATTCACATCATCAGTTCGGAAGCATATACGAATAGTAGACACATAGTTAAGTAGGACTCATGCTAAGGAGATATCATAGGGAAAGGGATTAACATGGATTCACATAACTCATAGCACATAAAGACTAAGGGGTGGGTAACTATGACTCACTCTATAGGGGAAATATGGGACTTAAGATCGTCCACATTTCCATATCAAAACATACATACTTATCATAATTCTCATAATCAATCCATAATAGTCATATCCAATAGATAACCATAATCATAGGCTTCAAATACAACACATAACATATAGATACATTCGACAAGAGTCTAAAAGATGTCAAATAATACCTCTAGACATAAGATGGGATGAGGGCCAAGACATGTCCCGCGCTCATCCTCAAAGTAAATAACATAATAAAGTCTTCATAAGTAGAGGAATGGTGGCTTGCCCTTGGAAGATAGGACTCACCACAACAAATGTCTCAAATCCGATATAGCCGTCAAATAGTAGAGGAAAGTAATCTCCGATCCCTACGTTGTTAGATCATGTAGGAAAAAGTATGAATTAGTATGTTTTAACGTACTAAGTATGCGAGATACAATGCATATGACTTATTAAACCTGCATTTAATGTTAGATGGCAAAGGAACATAATATAGAAATAGATGTATAGCAAGAGAGATACTATACGATATGCCATGAAACCAATGATGCATGAAATGCATAAATGCTCATATGTATAGTGGGGATGTGATGTCAAACACATTAGTAATACCAAGCGATTACTTGGAATCCCCTCACCAGTAAAGAGGTGGTCGACCGGCCAAAGATAAACCATACTTCATCTTACGGGCACCCCATTTTGTATGAAGCAACCTTCCTTATGAGAACCCCCATTTTGAATAGGATTTTCACATTATATCATATCACATTATTCTTCTCCTTAGGGCACCCCCATTTCGAAGAATTAACCTTCCTTATGGGCACCACCATTTCGGATAGGATTTTCACATATACGTATGCTGGGCACATAGTCCAAGGAAAGGGATAGGGCCCCCAATCCATTGATGCTAAGTCAACAAATCCCATGAGAATACTATACATATACATACTTTCAAAGAGGCAATAGTCATTTCAAATTCTTCCAATGCACATTTAGGCTCAATGGAAAAATCATAGTTCGTAATCATGATACTCAAACACAGGAATAGCTCATTTATATATTCAAGATGGTGCAAGAACCCAAAATGCTCAAAGATCCATAGCAATAGAAATTCATGTGATCGCATTCTTACCATAACCAATATCATATCAAAATTATATACATAAACATAACTAGGCTTAACCCACCTCATAGATTTTATAGTTGTTCATGAATGCATATGCTATGAATGAGATAAGAATAACATAGGTAATATAGATTCAAACCTAAATGAAAAATACATTGTGTTATTCAAGTAAAGGCATAAGTAAACTTCTCATTTAAATCATAATATAGTATACCCATGCACAAATCAAGTTTTAAAGGGGACATGCATATTCATTACTTCATAACTTCAATATAATTCATCATATTATGGTTTAGATCAACTTGAAATCATTAAATAAACATAGCCCATAAATCAGTTAAATTTAATAAATCATAATATTGAATACCCATATTTACAGTAAGTTCAAATTCATGAAAATCACTTGAAAAGAGTTAAGGTCTTCTTGGTTGAAAGGAACAAAGAATCAAAACCCACATACCTTAGCTAATGAAGAAGATTCAAGAAGAAATTTGGTGAAAAAAGAGCCTTTCCTTGGTCCCTAATCTTAATTCCCACTAGCGTTATTTGAGAGAGAGACTTGAGAGAACATTAAATGTGACAAATGAATTTGAATGAGAGGAATAGAATTTTTAGGTCATTTGAAGGTCCTAAGATAGCATGGAAAGTCACAAAAGACCCTTAGGAGAAGCACCAATTCCAAAAGAACCATTAATGAAGAAAAATAACATTCCTTTATGGGGGGCCCATGAGGAAGTCTCACGGTTTGTACAAGGTTTCAAGGACCGTAAAGCCCTCATGTGAGACATCACTTATGCAAATTTCAGAAAACACTGCACAGATAAGCTTTACAAGAACGGGCATGACTTCTTGTTAAAGTCAAGGTCATGAGTCGGGTAATTACAATTTACCAAACCCAATTTGAGAAGCATCACAATTTACACCGACCCATCTAAGCCATGAGATAAAGTCAAAACAGGAGCAGAAGTGAGCTGATCCTTCAAGATCTGAAAACTCTCCTCACATTCACCCAACCATACAAAATTAACTTTGTTTTGAATGAAATAAATCAATGGAGATGCAATAGATAAGAAACCTTTGACAAACCTTCTATAAGAACCATCTAACCCAAGAAAACTTCTAATATCTGAAGGAGCAAGCTTGTCAAATAATGCACATCCTTCACCCACTCCCTTTTGACCTCATCGATAAGACCAGCTACAACATCTTTCTTTTCTCGGTTGCAGTACCAGCCCAAAGTGACTTTCCCTATTCAGTAGGGAGGGATGAAGATAGGAAATCTCAAGTTACATTCCATGGCACGATAAGAATCATAAAAAAGTGAAACATTTCCTAAAACGCCTTATAGCCTCCTACCAATAGATGTGGCACTGGTCACACCCATGAATAAGACTCTACTCGATGCAGCATGTTGGACTCTGAGGACCATTTATAAACCTAGTGCTTTGGTACCATCTTTGTCATGACCCGGACCTAGGGTCTAGGAGTTACATGATAAATGGGAACCCAAGAGTCCCCAAAGAAGCCTCAAAGTAACTAGCACATCATCATTTTTGAAGCATACACGAATTGTAAACATACTGTTCTATGCGACGGAAAAGTAGGACTCCCACTATAGGGATATCATAGGGAAAAGATTAACATGGATTCACATAACATGTAGCATATAAAGACTAAGGGGCGGGTAAGTATAAATTACTCTTTGGGGGAAATACGGGACTTAAAATCTTCCACATTTCCACATCAAAACATACATACTTATCATAATTCTCAGAATCAATCCATAATAGCCTTATCTAATAGATAACCATAATCATAGGCTTCAAATACAACATTCAAAGTCAATCTCATTTAGAAAGCTTGATCTCTATCCTTCATCAACTGAATATAGATTCGATAAGAGTCAATAATATATCCAACAATGCCTCTAGACATAAGATGTGATGGGGGGTCAAGACATGTACCGGGCTCACCCTCAAAGTAAATAACATAATCAAGACTTCATAGGTAGAGGAATGATGGATTGCCCTTGGATGATAGGACTCACCAAAACAAATGTCTCAAATCTGATCTAGCCATCAAATGGTAGAGGAAAGTAATCTCCAATTTGTACATGGTTAGATCATATAGGCAAAAGTATGTGTTAGCACTTTTGAATGTATTAAGTATGCGGGATGCAATGCATATGACTTACCAAGCCTGCATTGAATGTTAGATGGCAAGGGCACAAAATATAGAAAGAGATTGTATAAAAAGAGAGATAGTATATGATATGCCATGAAACCAATGATGCATGAAATGCGTTAATGCTCATATATGTAGTGGGGATGTGACCTCAACTAACATGAGTAAGACAAGGCGAGTTATTATTTGGAATCCCGATGAAATCCCCTCACCAGTAAAGAGGTGGTCTACTTGCCAAAGGTAAACCATACTTCACCTTATGAGCACCCCTATTTCGAACGAAGCAACCTTCCTTACAGTCACCCTCATTTTGGATAGGATTTTCACATTATATCATATCATATCATATTATTTTTCTCCTTATGGGCATCCCCGTTTCAGAGAATTAACCTTCTTTACAAGTACCCCCATTTCATATACGATTTTCGCATATACCTATGCTTGGCACATAGTTCAAGGAAAGGGAGAGGACCCCCAATCTATTGGTGCTATATCAATATATCCCACGAGAATACTTATACATGTACATACTTTCAAAGAGACAATAGTCATTTCAAATCCTTCCAATGCACATTTAAGCTCAATAGCCAAATCATAGTTCGTAATCATGACACTTAAACATAGGAATAGCTTATTTACATAAGTGAGATGTTCCAAGCACCAAAAATGCTCAAAGAGACATATCAGTAGACATTCATGTGATCACATTCTCTCCATAACTAATATCCTATCAAAATCATATGCATAAATATAATTGGGCTTAACATACTTCATAATGTTTATAAAAAACGATGTTCATGAATGCATATGCTATGAATGAGATGAGACTAACATGGGTAATAAAGATTCATAACTAAATTAATAATACATTATGTAATTCAAGTAAAGACACAAGTCAAATTCACATTTAAATCATAATATAGTTTACCCATGCACAAATCAAGTTTTAAAGGGGACATGCACATTCATAACTTCAATGTAATTCATCATATTAGGTTTAATCCAACATAGAATCATTAAATAAATATAGCCTATACATCAATTGAATTTAATAAATCATAATATTGAAAACTCATATTTACAATAAGTTAAAATTCATGAAAATCACTTGAAAAGAGTTTGGCTCTTCTTGATTGAAAGAACCAAGAAACAAAACCCAGAAACCTTAGCTAATGAAGAAGATTCAAGAAGAAATTTGGTGAAGAAAGATTCTTTCCTTGATCCCCAAGCTTAATACCCATTATAGTTTCTTGAGACTGAGACTTGAGAGAATTATAAATGTGAGGAATGAATTGGAATGGAGGAATAGAGTTTAGGTCATTTGGAGGTCTTAAGATAGCATAGGAAGTCAGAAAATCCCTTATGAGAAGCCACAATTACCAAAAAAAAAAACCAATAATGAAGCAAATAACATTCCTTTACAGGGGTCCCGTGAGGAAGTCTCACAGTCTGTACAAGGTTTGACGGACCGTGAAAACCTCCCATGAGACCTCACTTAGGCAAATTTCAGAAAATACTACACAGACGTATTTTACGAAAACGGGTATAACTTCTTAATCCGAACTTGGAATGTGGTGAAACCTGATGCATTGAAAAGGTAATTCAAGGATCTTCAATATGATAGTTTGTGGACCACCCAATTTATTTTGACTGATAAGATATGACCCTTTAAAGTTGACCCTTCTATCGTTTCTTCTGAAAAGCTTAGCCAATGGGATTCCTTTGAACTTGGCTTGATGTAGGAGACCCATGATAACCTTGAACAACATAAATAAGGTTGAATTGAAGGCTTGAAAGTGAGCTTAGCTTGAACTTAAAAATTCCATACTTGGAAAAATTCGACAAAAGTACCCAAGGGCTGGTCTCACGGTCCATACCAAGCTATACGGACAATGCACTTCTCCGTACCACCTCACTTAGAAAGTTTTTCACACAAGGTTCTAAGAAGGTGATCCAATACTTACATAATATTTCATTTCGGAGCCCATAAGGAAGGCCATATAGGCCATTTCACCCTACATGTGTTGTGTACTTGGCCGTGTCACCACACTTGGCCCCAAAATTGTGGGAGTACAAGCTAAGGCCACCACAGGGTCTGTGAAGTGTCACACGGACTGTGAGAAGTTGAAGTGTGGTGTGACTTAGTTTAAAACTACACTTTTTAGGGGCCAACACTCCACAATAGGCCAAGGGCCACTCCATTAAGGCTCTACACGGGCTGTGTGACCTCACACAGACTGTGAGGGCTCCCATGGATCATAACTTTGGTCCAAAACTTCTCAAAACCAAAATTTTCAAGCTCCGATGATATCATACAATGTCCAGGGTCCTTACATGGTCTGTCAACTATGGAATCTTTTCATAGAAAGTCACTCAACTTCACTTTTTAACTCAAAAGACACTCAAATATGAGTTCCGTATGCAGAAAGTCACTGAACATTAATTTTTACTCAAAAGTCACTCAACTATAGGCTCATATAAAGTTACTCAATCATAAGTACTTTACTTACAAAGTCACTCAACCTATTTAATTAATGTTTTCAATAAAATTTGTCGACATGTAATTTTTTAAACAAAAATTTTAAAAGTAAAAAGATATTCTTTAAATCATTTAATGTAACCTGACCCGCTAAAAATATAATAATAGGTACTTTATTTTACGCATTTTCTCTTAAATTATTCTCATTGATCATCCAAAATAAATAAGAAAACCATCCGAACAATCTCTTAAAATTCAAAAATAATGCCAATGCATAAGCATATAGTTCGACAAGCTATTGGTACATACTAGATATGAAAAAAAATGTCAAATTGCACATATAAATATTATAATTGGGTCGTATTATGTTATTGTAATGATTTTAAAAAATCATTTAAACAATAGTACTGAAAACTCGAGAGAAAGAAACTTAATGCCATCATTGAATGCCTTTGAAGATTATCTTCATCAGCAAGAATAATCAGTACAATGGTATAATACGAGCCAATTATAATATTTATAAATTCAATATAACATTTTTTTCATATCCAGTATGTACCTATGGCTTGTTGAACTATATGCTTGTGCACTGGTGTTATTTTTGTATTTTAAGAGATCAGTCAGATTCTTTTCTTATTTATTTTGGAGGGTTACGTGAGAATAACTTAAGAAAAAATGGGTAAAATAAAGTAGCCATTATTATATTTTTAGTTGCTCAGGTTAAGTTAAATGATAAAGGATATCTTATTATTTTTAAAAATTTTAATTTAAAAAATTACATGTCAACAAATTTTATTTAAAAAATTAATTAAATAGGTTGAGTGACTTTGTAAGTAAAACATTTATAATTGAGTAATTTTCTATGAGATTATAGTTGAGTGACTTTTGAATAAAAATTAAAGTTGAGTGATTTTCTGTGTAAGGAACTCATATTTGAGTGACTTTTGAGTTAAAAAGTAAAGTTGAATGACATTCTATGAAAAGAGTACATAGTCGAGTGATTATGTGAGATATTAACTCAAAAGAAATTTGCCAAACTGCTTTTGTACCACGAAGAATGTTAGGGGACAATGTAATTTTAAGTCATGAACTAGTGAAAGGGTATGGTAGGAAAGGCATCTCGCCTAGATGTATGATGAAGATAGATATGCAGAAAGCTTATGATCAGTTGAATGGCAATTCCTTGAGGATGTGATGAGTGGAATGCATATACCTGTGAAGTTCATCAAATGGATCATGGGATGTGTTGGAACTGTAACTTATTCAATACTAGTTAATGGAGTACCTAGTCCTGAATTTAAGGCAAAGAGAGGGATGAGACAAGGGGATCCCTTATCCCCTTATCTCTTCACTCTTCCTATGGAATACCTAACTAGGTTGTTGAAGCATCTAAAGGACAAGAAAGGATTTAAATAGCACCTTAGATGCCAAAAGCAGAACATAATCGAAATCAGCTTTGCAGATGATCTTCTGTTGTTTAGCAGAGGTGATATGCATTCAGTTAAGATGGTATTTGATCTCTTCCAAGAGTTTTCACATACTTTAGGACTGGCTGCAAATCAGAAATAGAGTAATGCATACTTTGGAGGTTTAATAGAACCACACAGGAAGAAATACTGAGCTATACAGGGTTCAAGAAGGGAATACTGCCTTTTAGATACGTGGGAGTGCCTTTAAGTACAAAAAAGCTTACAATTAACCAGTGTCAACAACTACTAGACAAAATGTTGCAAAGTGTACAAAAATGGAGTGTCAAGTTTCTACCCTATGTAGGAAAATTGCAACTAATCCATTGTGTATTGCTATCCACCCAGAATTTTTGGTCTCAAATATTTCTCATACCAAAGAAAATCTTGCAACAGGTAGAAACCATATGCAAGAAATTCTTACGGAATGGAGAAGCAAGCAACAGAGGGAAAGCATTACTAGCCTGGGAAAAAATATGTCAACCTAAAGTAACAGGTGGACTCAACATAATGGACATATAGACCTGGAACAATGTTGTAATTCTCATGATGCTTTGGAATCTGGCAAACAAGAAGGACAAGCTTTGGGTGATAAATGTACATGCATATTACAAAAAGGGGAAGAAGCCATGGGAAGTTCAATCAAATCAAACTTCACGGGTGATTAACAAAATACTTCAAGGGGGAAAATGGCTTGAGGATGCTAAAGTGAATAAAGAAGAAATACTACAAGCTGGTACTTACAGCATCAAGAAAATATACAGCAAGTGGAGAGGAGAGTACTGGAAGGTACGTGGTATGCAACAACCTTGGCAAACCTAAATTGAAATTCATCCTCAACCTAGTAATGTATGGAAAGCTCTACACAAGAGATAAGTTGGAGACATGGGGAATAATAGCAGATGCAACATGATCATTATGTAATATTGCAACTGAGAGTCATCAACATAGATTTTTTGAGTGCACAGAAACAAGCAAGATATGACAAAAACTATTGAAATGGATGAAAGTAACAAGACATGTGCAAGGGTGGTTGGAAGAGATGGAGTGTGCAACAATACATGCATCTAGGAAAGCAGTAACATAAAAACTATATAGAATGGTGTTGGCAGCTGGGATATACTTTGTCTGGTAGGAGAGGAATAGTATAGTTTTCAAGAACAAGAAGCATAGTATAGAGACAATCATCAGATAGTGTATCTAAGAAGTCTATTATAGAAGTAGTATGTATCCTAAATTGGCTACGCTTATGCAAAAATTTAATTACTATCCATTGTCTAGTTTAGGAGCTTTCCTAGAAGAGGATTCAGAAGTGAGATCTGAGGTTGAGAATGTCCACACTCAGAGCTTTAAAGTTGGTTAAATTGATGATCTGGTAATAGAAAAATAGTTACCAAAAAAAGAACTCCATAAAATCTCGAATATTGCAATACTTGAAAGCGCGTCTCTTCCTAGTTCTTTTCAAGACTAGTTTAACCACAGGTGAACAGTAAGCAGTCACTCCTTCAGGTCGTATATTCACTAATATTGAGGCATATGTCACCCTTTACTTGACTATTGAGAGCCATTTCTCACATTTGTAGCTGATAAATTAACATTAGTATTCTCATCAGCATGAGGTTCCATGTTAGGTTGAGACTAAATCTTTGAATAACTTATCCTAGTATTATTTATCCCGAAATTATAGTATTATTTTTATCACTCATTGAAGGTGAGGATAACAATTAAGGCATAACTTGTTCCCAAACAAACAAGCCCTAAGAGATGGAAAAATGCAAAAAAGCTACATGCTCTTGAGATACAGAATGAAACATTATCCATAGAGCGGATTATGCTATCATGTTCATCTCATTACTATATATTTTCTGTTAGATTCAATATACTCTTATACATATATAATGACATAGCTATTAACACACAATATATTCAGTACATTTGTTTCCTTTTTTTTTTTCATTTACTCAAAAAATATACAAGTGATCATCCTCTCGCAGAGCAGCCAAATCGTTGACTTGGGATCTATCTTCCATGATAATAGTAGTTCCTCTTCTCCCAAACCTACTTTCTGCATCCACCAAATTATATAATTAAACATGAATTCTGTCCTTAATCTATCACTATATAACTCATAGGTAACATAACTTTTGATAATCTGTAGCTAAATAGATTGATGAATGATGGAAATGGCCTAGAAGGGGAACGAATTCAAAATGTTACAAGATGAGTTCTACAAGTAATATTTCAAATTGAATGTACTATCACCTGCTAATGAGAAGATTTTCAACTGAGTCGGGTAGATGGATTAGTTTTCCTGAACTTCCTCCCGATTTGGGCTTATGATCAAGGTGATGTACATGAATTATCACTCTTGTAGGAGGCATCTTTGATAGCGCGGAGTAATTGGGATATTTGTGCACACAAAAATGAGGAATTAAAATCAGTGCAAAACAAAAATTTTAAATATAAAAAAATAAACACGCAATGAAGTTTAATGGAAGCCTTCAAGTTGATGAGATATTGAACCCATTTCCAATGAGCTACCCTCGCCACTATATGCAATATATATGCCATCAAGATATTTATATGTAACGCCCGGTAAAATTACCAAAATAACACCTAGAGGAGGGACGTGCAGATAATGTGTCTTCACATGCTCCATTTGCTAATCTGAGACTGGATTCGCAATCAGTACGAAAAATTGAGTTGGGATATGACCTCGTTCGATTTTTAGAGCAACCTGGTCAAAAAACAATTTTTCGATTCAAAAATCGAAATAGTGTGAGTATGCGTTAGGGCCTCAATGCACCATGGTTACAGATCCATACTTATATTTTTTTCTATTATACGCCAGGGCCTCAACGCGCCTTGGTTGCGGATCCATATTTATACAACGCGCCTTGGTTGCGGATCCATATTTATATTTTTTTCAAAATTTTCTCCCAAGATAGAAAAAACTCATTCGAGAATTTTTGGCATTTATAAGTTGGAATTTTTCTTTTAATCCGTGAGGGATATTCTAGATGTTTTCCAACCACTCATAAATGCAAAACATAATTAATTAAGTCAGTTTTAGTCAAAAAAGGGTTTCTAAACCCCATTCTAAAGTCCCAAATGCACAAACTATGCTAGAGTTCTTGAAGAAAATAAGAGGAGGAGCGAGGGTTTCGAGTGCAAAGCTGAAGTGAGCGAGGTTTCGAGGGCAAGGTTGAAGTTTTCTAGAATTCCAGGTATGTAAGGCTACCTAAAGGGTTGGATTATGTTCATCCACGCGCCCCTTCATCTTGTTGAGTTAAGATTTATGAGTATTAATTGCATATTCTCAATCTTATGAATGTTGAGTCCCAAATTCTTGTACATGTCTGAGTTCTCATGAAAATATTTTCGTTAATTTATGAATTGCATTGTTATTACCATGAAATATGCAAGTGATTCGAATGCTTGACCCCCAGCCCTAAAATTGAGTAATTTCTATGCTTGCTACTAAACTGAGAAATTTGAATTTAACTTACTAAACCAAGTTAATTGAACCTGATAAGTATGTTTCTTATTCGTATATGCATGTGCTGAAAATCTACAATGTCTTATGTGTTGAGCGTGGATGATATGATTTCACATGACCGTAATTTGTGAGAGTCTTGCATGATGTGGATTAGACTCTTGAGTTGCATTGCATGAATGATGGTCTTGAGTTATTGAGTTGCTGAGTTATTTAGTTGAGTTGTTGAGAACTGAGTTGACTTGATTGAGATGAGTTAAAGATTTGATCTTGGATTAATTCTCATGAACACATTTTAGTCTTGGAAGGAGTATTAAGCACCGAGTTGGGTGATTGAGAACCATCCTAGAACTATGTTAGCTAGCGTAGGATAGTCGTGCAGTTAACTCTGTCAGCTCATGTCCCAATAGATGGACATTTTCATTAGATCTTAGAGAGTGGTAAAGGTTGATGTCCTTCACCATGGCATGTTTAGGATGGACATGGCAACAACACCTTCTCGTTGTACATCATCTTACAAATAGTAGGGTGGAGAGTTGTGTTTGTTAGAGGAACTTCCAAGCAAACACTTGAATTGAGCATATCACGAGTCTTTCTAACTAAGTTTCACAAATTACTAAATCTACAAGGGCATGGTTTCCAAACATTAAACTTGCATCATGTTACCTAAGTTTAGTTATGAGATGAGTAGATGAGTCTTGAGTCGAGTCATATGTCTTATTCTAAAGCTTAATTGATTCTTCAGCTATTTTACATACCATATATTCCATGTACTGGCGCCATTCAAACAGGAGATAGAGGACTTCAGCAGGTGTATCGTTAAGGTTCAGAGTCCCGAGTTCTAGAGCATTGGTGAGCGCTCCTTGCTATCCGGAGGAGCCTGTCTTTATTTATTCTGTTTCCTTATTTTCTTGAGTTGGGTAGCCATGTCTTGTCATGGTACCTTCTAAACATTTAGATGTAGAGGATTCATAGACTTAGAGTGGAGTATTATTGAGTATTTCATATTGAGACTTGACTTATTTACAACTCTATTTATAATATCTTTGTCTTTTCTTTAAATGTTATCATTGAGTATTCTATCACCGTTGAGTAAAACGTGGCAATGAGGCCAAGTGGTTCACTCGAGGACTTGTCTTTGAGTGCTGGCCACGCCTAGGGTACCCTATTAGGGCATGAAAACTTGGTATCATAGCACAAAGTTCAAGTGTCCTAGGAAGTCTGTGAAGCTGTGTCTAGTATAGTCTTGTTTATGGGTGTTTTATGCACCACATTTCACAAACAGGAGGCTATAGGATATTAGGAATGGTTAGACTTCTTTGGTATTCTAAGTCATGTGATAGAGTTTAACGCTATAGAATTTCTATCTAATTCATGCGTTACGCATTTGTCGATCTTGCCTCCTTAGCACACAGTAGCCCAATAAGATGCCTGAGTCCCAAACACTAAGAATCTTCTACCCGAGGCCCCTACCAAGGTAAGAGTGAGAAGACAACGTCGACCTGCCCGAGCTGCTGAGGCTTCACAGGTACCTCTTTCTCAGTTAGCCTCCCCTTTTGAGGAAGACTTTAGAGGGGCCATACTAATGCTCACCTAGCTAGTGGCATCACAGAGTAACAGCCGAAGTCTCCAAGCCCCTAGCTCTAGTTCCCAAGAGCCCACGACTGCCACCAGGCTTAGAGATTTCTTGAGGATGAACCCGCCAGTCTACACGGGATCGAATGTTGAAGAAGACAACCAAATTTCATCAATGAGATGTGCAAGGTCTTGAGGGCGATGCATCCGATTGAGCTTGAGGGAATTCAACTTGCCTCTTATTAGCTTAAAGATGTGGCGAATGTCTGGTACAACAAATGTGAAGACAATCAGGGTGAGGATGCTAAACTTGGTGAGTGGAATGAGTTTGGGAGTGCTTTCCTCGACCACTTCTTTCCCCAAGAGTTGAGGGAGGCAAAGATTGAAGATTTTATGCACTTGAAACAAGAGGGGATGACCGTCAAGGAGTACAGTCTCAAGTTCATCAAGGTTTCTCGATATGCTCCAGAGATGGTCCAGGATATGAGAGCAAGGATGAGAAAGTTTATGTACGGATTGGATAAACATGTGAAGAGGGAGTGCAAGCAATACTGATTCCAGGCATGTACAACCGCAGAATCATAGTGTATGCCCAACGAACAAAGGAGGATCAGAAGAAAGATCGAGAAAAACACTTGAATAAGAAAGCCAAGTCTACATAGAATGAGCCTAGCCAACACAAGTAGGACAAGGGAGATAGATCTTACTTTTAGAAGAAACATTCGGGGTATGCACCATCATCAACTAGTGTACCAGCCCCAAATATCAGTTATGGTCAGAAATCTCAAGGCAGTCAAAAATTAGAGCTGTGACCCTTGGCATAAGAGGGAAACTACCTTGTGGGAAGTGTCTCAGGATGCATTTGAGAGAGTGCAAGGACACAGGAAACGGTTGTTACAAGTGTGGCCAGACAGGTCACTTCTTGAGAGACTGTTTATTTTGGGGCAACAGAGCATGATCATCCGCTACCATACCACCACCCAGGGGTAACCAGAAGGCTGCCACACCAGGGATAAGAAGAGGAACAAACTCTCTTTATACAATGGGGAAAAGATAGGACCAAGAGGTTGCACCAGATATCATGACAGGTATGCTTTGAATCTTTACCTTCGATTGATATGCTTTGCTCGATCAAGGGGATTGTGACAGCATATATGGCTAGGAAATTTGAGATTTCTCTTGAGTGTTTACTTAAGCCTTTCCCCATTTCCACTCCAGTTGGTGAGTCCATCATAGACAAGAGAGTTTATAGAGATTGTGTAGTGTCTATCTTCCATAGGGATGCTGTTATTGATTTTTGTTAAGTTAGAGATGATTGACTTTGATATAATTCTTGGTATGGACTAGCCTCACACCTTATATGCCTCTGTTGATTATAGAACCTAAATTGTAAAGTTTCAGTTTTCGAATGAGCCTGTTATAGAATGGACGGGAGATTCTGTTGCGCCTAAGGGAAAGTTTATTTTCTATCTTAGAGCTAGAAAGTTAATCTCTATAGGGTGCATCTACCACCTTGTGCGAGTCAAATCTGATGATGTTGAGCCTCCTACTCTCGAGTCAGTACCAATTGTGAGTGAGTTCCTAGAAGTGTTTCCTGAGGATCTACCTGGAGTCCATCGTAATAGGGAGATCGACTTTAGGATTGATGTTCTTCCTGATACCCTGCCTATCTCAATTCCACCTTATAGGATGGCCACTGCTAAGTTGAAAGAGTTAAAGAAGCAGTTGCGGGATTTGTTAGAGAAGAGTTTCATCAGGCCGAGTGTTTCTACTCAGGGTGCTCTTGTTGTATTCATGCAAAAGAAAGATGGGTCTCTCAGAATGTGCATAGATTATAGGCAACTGAACAAGGTCACAATCAAGAATAAATATCCTCTCCCAAGGATAGATGATCTATTTGACCAACTTCAAGGTGCCTCTTGCTTCTCAATGATAGACCTCAGATCGGGCTACCATCAGTTGCAAGTGAGGGAGTGTGACATTCCAAAGATAACCTTTAAGACTAGAAATAGCAACTTGGAGTTCATGGTCATGTCCTTTGGGTTGACGAAGACACTTGCAGCCTTCGTGGCTTTGATGAATAGAGTGCTCAAACCATATCTTGATATGTTTGTAATCGTGTTCATAGACGGCATATCAGTATATTTGAAAGAAGAGGAGGAGCATGCCAATCACATCAGAGTAGTCCTTTAGACCCTTAAGGACAATGATTGAATGCCAGCTTCTCAAAATGTGAGTTTTGGCTAAATTAGTGGCATTTCTAGGACATTTTGGCCTGAATGATAATACTAGGGTATATGATCAGAATATAGAAGCGGTTAAGAACTAGCCCATACTGACCTATCTAACTGACATAAGAAGTTTCTTGGGGTTGGGGGGCAACTATCGCAGGATTGTTAATGAGTTTTCTTCACTATCCGCACTATTGACTAGATTGACTCAGAAAAAGGTCAAGATTAATATGATAAAGCTTCCAAGAGTTGAAGACCAGATTGACTACTGCACCAGTTATGACTTTGCCCAATGGGATGGAGGACTTTATGATACATTGGATGCGTAAGTGTTGTGTTAGGCTGTGTGTTGTTGCAGAGAGGGAAGATGATAACCTATCCTTCCAAATACTTTTAGGTTCATGAGAGGAACTATCTGACCTATGATCTTGTGTTAGCGGTGCTAGTGTTTTCACTTAAAATCTGGTGCCACATGCATGTGGATATGTTCACCGACCATAAGAGTTTACAGTATGTCTTCAGCCAAAGAAAGCTCAACTTGCGACAAAGGAGATGGTTGGACTTGCTCAATGATTATGACATGATCATTCTTTACCACCTAGGTAAAGCTAATATTATTGTTCACACTCTTAGCAGGTTGTCAATGGGTAGCATTGCCCATGTGAAGGAATAAAAGAAAGAGTTAGTGAAGAAAGTGCACAAACTAGCTCGATTGGGAGTTCAACTTGAGGAAAATGACGAGGGAGGAGTCAATGTCCAGAGTGGGTCTGCATCGTTCCTAGTCGTAGAGGTAAAAGAGAAACAAGATCGAGATCCTTTCATACTCCAATTAAAGGAGGTTGTCCATAAACAGAAAGTGATGGTCTTCTCCAAAGGGGGAGATAGGGTGTTGAGGTACTAGAGTTGGTTATGTGTCCCTGATGTTTATGGGGTAAGAGAGAATCATGGCCGAAGCTCATAACTAAAGGTATTCCATTCAACCTGGCTCTACCAAGATGTACCATAACTTGAGGGAAATCTATTGGTGGAGTGGGATGAAGAGGGATATCATTGAGTTTGTTTCTAAATGCCCGAACTATCAGCAAGTTAAAGTTGAGCATCAATGGCCATGTAGATTGGCACAAAACTTTGAGATTCTTAAGTGAAAGTGCGAGATGATCAACATGAACTTCATTATCGATCTACCGAGGTCCCGTAAGCAACATGATTTGACATGGGTGATCGTGGATAGGATGACCAAGTCGACTCACTTCTTAGAAGTCAAAACAACCAACACGGTGGATGAGTTTGCCAAGTTGTATATCTGGGAGATTGTGAGGTTGCATGGAATTCCATTGTCGATCATCTAAGAGAGGGGATCTCAATTCTCCTCCCAGTTTTGGAGATCCTTCCAGAAGTGATTGGGTACAGAGGTAAATTTGAGTATGGCCTTTCATCCGCAGACTGATGGTTAGACAGAGCGCACAATTAAGACGTTAGACGATATGTTTAGAGCTTGTGTCCTCGATTTCAAGGGGAATTACGATGACCATCTGCCATTGATTTAATTTGCATATAAGAATATGTATCATGCAAGCATTCAAATGGCCCCCTATGAGGCCTTGTATGAGAGGAGATGTAGATCGCCAAGTGGTTTCAGGTAGGAGAAGTAGGAGTTGATTGGACCTGAACTGGTCAACCAGTCTATGGAGAAGGTGAAGGTTATTAGAGAGAGGTTGAAGACTACATAAAGCAATCAAAAGTAATACACTGATATAAGAAGAAAGGAGTTGGAGTTCGAGCTGGATGATTGGGTATACTTGAAATTGTCACCTATAAGATGTTCGGGAAGAAGGGAAAATTGAGTCCTCGCTATATTGGTCCCTATCAAATAGTGAGGAGTATAGGGAATGTTGCTTATTAGTTATAATTGCCCTTAAAGTTTGATAGAATTCACCCTGTATTCCATGTTTTGATGTTGAAGAAGTGCATGGGAGATCCTGCCTTGGTAAGCACTATGGAGAGCATTGGAGTAAAGGATAGCCTGTCCTATAAGGAAATACCAGCCCAAATCCTTGATCGACAAGTTCGTAAGCTAAGGAACAAAGAGATAGCCTCCATCAAAGTCCTATAGATGAATCAATTCATTGAGAAAGCTACATGGGAAGCGGAGGAAGACATGAGAGCTAAATACCCATATCTATTCTTGCCCACAGAGGAGAATATTGAAGGTAATGTCCATATCCTTGACTTAATGGATGCTTTTTGAGTTAATGTATCTATCCTTGAGTTTGATTAGAGTTTATTAAGGTCAATGAGGAGTCAGAAGTGTTTAAGTTATCGATTGAGTAATGAGATGAATCTTGAGCCTATTCTTGCTTTCACACCAACCTCTGCTCGTCATTCAAGTATGAATGATCCCAAGGGAGAGTGATGTAATACCCATTAAAATTATTAAAATACCCCTAGAGGAGGGACACAGGCACAATGCATCTTCCCATGCTTCATTTGCAAATTCGAGATTGGATTTACAATTAGCACAAACAATTGAGTGGGTAAATGGCCTCGTTCGATTTTTAGAGCAACCTGATCGAAAAATTATTTTTCGATCCAAAAACCAAAATAGTGTGAGTATACATCAGGGCCACGACGCACCTTGGTCGTGGAGCCATACTTATATATTTTTCAAATTTTTTGACGTAGATTGGAAAAACTCATTCGGAGAATTTTCGAGAAAAATTGTACTACATCGCGCCCAGTCCGTGTCGCGGACTAGGACTTTTTAAGTCAAAATTTTTCTTTTAATTCGTGAGGGGCATTTTAGACATTTCGTAACCTCTCATTAATGCAAATCATGATTAATTAGGTTATTTTTACTCGAAAAAGGGTTTCTAAACACCATTCTAAAGTCCCAAATGCACAAACTAAGTTCTTGAAGAAAACAAGAGGAGGAGTGAGGGTTTCGAGTGCAATGTCAAAGTTTTATTCAATTCCAGGCATGTTAGGCCACCTAAATTGTTGGAATATTTTTCATCCACATGTCCCTTCGTCTCCTCAAGTTAAGATTTATGAGTATTAATTGCATATTCTCAATCCTGTGAATCTTTTAGTCCTAAATTCTTGTACATATCTGAGTTCTCATGAAAATATTTTAGTTAATTTATGAATTGCATTGTTATTACCATGAAATATGCATGTGATTAGAATGCTTGATCCCCAACCCTAAAATTTTGTAATTTCTTTGCTTGCTACTAAATTCAGAATTGTGAACTTAACTTACTAAACCAAGTAAATTGAACATGAGAAGTATGTTTCTTGTTTCATATATGCATGTGATGAATATCTACTATGTCTTATGTGTTGAGGGTGGATGATGTGATGTCACATGACCGTAATTCGTGAGAGTCTTACATGATGTGAATTAGAGTGTTGAGTTGCATTGCATGAATAATGGTCCTGAGTTATTGACTTGTTGATTAATTGAGTTAAGTTGTTGAGAATTGAGTTGACTTGACTGAGATGAATTGAAGAGTTGAGCTTGAGTGTATTTTCATGAACACATTTTAGTCTTGGAAGGAGTATTGAGCACCGAGTTAGGTGATTGAGAATTACCCAGGACTACATTTGCTAGCATAGGATGGTCTTGCTGTTAACTCTAGCGGCTTATGTCCCAATAGATGGACATTCTCTTTGGATCCAAGAGAGAGGTAGAGGTTAACGTCCTTCACCGTGGCAAGTTTAGGATGGACGTGGCAACGACGTCTTCTTGTTGTACATCACCATACAAATGGTGGAGTGGAGAATTATGTCGGTTAGAGAAACTTCCAAGCAAACATTTGAGTTGAGCATATCATGAGTCTTTCAAACTAAGCTACACTAATTACTAATTATATTTAAAAGGCATGGTTTTCATACTTTAAACTTGCATCATGTTACCTGAATTGAGTTATCAGATGAGAAGTTTAGTCTTAAGTCGAGTCATATGTCTTAGTCTAAGCCTTACCTTTTTCTTGAGTTATTTTACATACTGTACATTCCATGTACTGATGCCTCTCAACACTGCATTATTTCATCATACAGATATAAGAGATAGAGGACTTCAGCAGGTGCATAATTAAGGTTCAGAGTCCCGAGTTCTAGAGCATTGGTGAGCCCTCCTTACTATCCAAAGCAGCGTATCTTTATTTATTCAGTTTCATTATTTGCTTTAGTTGGGTAGCCATGGCTTGTCATGAGACCTTCTAGACATTTATATGTAGAGGCTTCATAAACTTAGAGTGGAGTATTACTGAATATTTCATATTCTGACTTGACTATTTGCGAAACTATTTATGATATCTCTGTCTTTTCTTTAAATGTTATCATTGAGTATTCTTTCGATGTTGAGTAAGACGTGACAATGAAGCCAAATGGTTCGGTCGGGGACTAGCAATAGTCTTTGAGTGCTGGACACGCCTAGGTTAACCTCCCGGGGAGTGACATTATAGGTAAGTCTTACTAAATATAAGATTTTGTAATATGGAAAATAGGATAGGTTACTTGCTATAACATGTGGATGTGAAGTCATGACATATAACTTCAAACACAATTTTTTATAGGAAGTGTGAACTTTCTTGGACATCAGCGAATATTGGTTCCAAGTGAAGTAGCACAAACTTACCATTTTCTTGTTGGTCTTTTGTGCCGGCCTCATTCACTGAGGCTTCCTGCAAGAAAAATGAGAATAAGAAATAAAACAACAACAACAACATACCCAGTGTAATCCCACAAGTGGGGTCTGGGAAGGGTAAAATGTACGCAGACCTTACCACT
>JAPFFP010095450.1:0-20358 GCA_026153255.1 Solanum medicagineum | reverse complement strand
TTATGTTTTCACTTCAACTTCATACTATAAATGTTGATTTTAAATGGAGTCTTAATTACCCATGTCATTTCCTCATTATTCATAGCATATGCATTCATGTACACGGATTATTTTGAAAAGTTATGTTGTGGGTAAGCCCTATTTCATTTTATGGTATGATTTTGATAAAAGGTTGGTTATGACAATATTGTGATCACATATATATTTTGATTTTGATTCTTTAAGCATTTTAGGTTCTTGCACCATTTTGTATATGAATGGGTCATTCTATGCATGAGTATTATGACTATGAAATTATGATTTTGGCATTTGAGCCTAAGTATAAATTATTATGTATGGTTTTTGGCTTTTACGCCCAATCGTGCATTGAAATGATTTGGAAAATGCCTATTACCTCCTTGGAAGTATATACATGCATATTATAAGTATTCTTGTGGAATGATGACTTTGCTTGTAGTGTTGAGGGTCCTGGGGTAGTTTGGGCTACTTGCATAGCATGTTTCTAATGAGTGTAGGACTCGTAAGGTTGTAACATGATGGGTAAGGATGGTCGATCTATTTAGTCAACTACGATGGGTTAGTCACTTCTCTAAGATTGATCTTTGGTTCGGGTTTTGGCCCCAAGTGAGGGTGAAGGTAGGTTATATCCCTAAGTGTCTTTTCGAATTAGGAGTGATCATTATTAATATTGATGGAGTTGTTTTATTGACTTATGCACCGGTAATTATTGTGGGTTTCTTGAATGGGGTCTTAAAACCCTACCTTGATATGTTTGTGGTGATCTCTAGTGATGACGTATTGATTTGTTTAGAACTTGTGATTTATTTGGAGGATTGGTTGCTTAAAATAATAGGTGTGAGTGAGGATTACAATGAGGTTGTTAGAACTTCTTCGGGATTATGGTATGAGTGTTCATTGGTTCTTCCGGTAAGGCTAGTGTTATGGTTAGTGCTCTAGATAGCCTAGTGTATGTGGATTATGGTGGTAAAGAGATGACTAGTAGAGTCCCTCGGTCGGCTAGATAGGGAGTTAGGTTGAAAGAAGTTGAGAATGGTAGTAAAGGGTTCTTGATGGTTCCAAATCTTCTTGGGATAAGAGGACTAGATTAGACAAGGCCTTGAGTCCACCTTATTAGAGTTAGAAGTCTTGAGTGAGAAGATGATATAGTGGAGGTTGTCTCCCAAGGGGGAGATGGTGGTTATGGTACTATGTGGGTTAGGTATATTTAGGATTGCCAATTGAGTTGAGGATTGTGAGTCCTTATAGAGTGTAGAGGGAGGCTGGTAAAGTTGCTTAAGTTTGGGGATTTCCTTTGGGTATAGATATGGTTAATCCGATTTGTCATGCTTCTAGGTGGATGTGATGTGTTGGTGACTTTAGTTTCAGAGAACACTTTGAGGTTATGGGTGTTAAGGAGGTAAGTTGACTTAAGAGGAGGTCCAGGTGGAGGTGTTGGATGGGTGAGTGGAGAATTTGATTGATAATGACGTAGTGTTCTTCAAGGCCCTTTGGGAAGAGTCGTCTATTCGTATGTGTCTCTCGGGGAGCCGGAGCGAGCATGGAGGAGCAATATTCGTTTTTCTTTCATTCTATGTAAGTATGATAACACGCCAAGTCCTTTTTATGATTTCAAGTCTTGCATTTCAGCCCCTATGTCATTCATATGCATTCATGTTTAAGTTGGCAAGTTTATGATGATTTTACACTTATGTTGAGATTTTGAAGACCGTGTTTTAAATGTAATGTTGCATTCATATTGGGGCTGATTTTTTCATGATTACTCCTATCTTGTATGTCTCTTATACATTCGGGGACGAATGTTCCCAAGGGGGAGATATTAAAATGACCCCAAAAAGTGCCTGAAAACGTGCCTCAAAAGTGCCCGGAATCTTGTTTTCCATATACCTAAAAATCCAGTTGTTATTTTGAAAATCCAACTTCATGTTCTTGTTTAGGTGGGTCAAATTTTGAGTGGGAAATGGGTTCAATCCGAATTTTAGAGCAAGCGCATCAAAATCCAAAAATCGCAAAATACACTATTTAGGAGGGTCCACTTTGAAGGATCATATCTCTTAGAACACAAAGAACTGGATGTTATATAACATACTAACTAAAAGCCCTTTGAATTAGCGTTTCAATGCACTTCGTTTTACCTTATTCTGAGTTTGGATGAAGGATATATGCCCATTTTTGTAAAACTCACCCGTGCAGAAAATGCAATTTCCAGTGAGCAGTCCGTTTTGGTCCTATTTTCTCTTGACCTCGGTCCAAAACTTATAAGTCTTGGGCCTAAGGGTTCCCACACTTGAAAATACATACACTAAGCCTTATTTCGCCCTCAATCATCCTAAACATTACCCAATATCCACTCAAACACTTAGACTCATATTTCACCCTAAATTCAAGTCCCAAACTCAAGACAATCTTAAGGATTTCTTCAAGGATTTCATTTAACCTTCAAGTCTCCATTAAAGTGTTCATCAAGAACCTCTCCAAACCTAAGGTAAGTGGTGTTGTACCATTAGGTCCTTCGATCCATGGTTTCTAAACCCTCTTTTACTTAATATTGCATGATTTAAAGTTGATTTTACATGTGAGTCTTGAATATTGAGAAATTTGCTGCATAGTGATTTTAGTTCATGAAAGTATGGTCGTTTTAGCATGTTTTGAGCTTCAAATTTTGGATCTAATGTTGGAACGGATGAGGGGTTTTGATATGAATGTCTTGGGGGTGTTGCAAGGTGTTTATTAAGGGTTTTACCACTGATTTCCTGCATGATTTCATGTCTAAATTGCATGCTCTTTTACTCCCATTACACCCCCCCAAGTGTTTGATAAAATGTCCGGCTAGGGTTTTCTTGAGGAATTGAAAGTCCAATGCATGTCTTATGAGTTGAATAGTGTTATGATGACGAAATAATGATGAAACAATGGTATGCATATGATGTATAATGATGAGAGGAAGTGAATGTATATGATAACTTTATGATAATGAGAGTATGGTATTCATAAGTTGATTTAATGGAAAGTAGCAATAGTGATGAAACTTAACCAAGGTGAGGGGTTGGTACCTCACTAAACCAAAGTAATGGGTTGGTACCTCATTAACTAAAGTGAGGGGTTGGTACATCATTAACCAAAGTGAGGGATTGATACCTCATTAACCAAAGTGAGGGGTTGATACCTCATAGAAGCTTTTCTATTTGTTGATGTGTTACTTATGCCACCTCTAATAAGAAATCTTAAACACCAAAATGTAGATTATTTTAATAGTAAACTTAAAATAGAAATTTTATTTTTAAGCTAAATAAGATGAAAATTTTATTCTTAAACTAAATAAGATGGGAGTTTTATTTTTAGGCTAAATAAGATGAAAATTTTAATTTTTAAGTTAAAAAAGATGAAAATTTTATTTAAAACTAAATGAGGGGTTGGTATCTCACACCAATATATGATGGTCTATTCTTAAACACATGATATGTCCTATGCAAGCATGTTTTACTTATTAATTTAACATACACGTCATTTTGCTATACCATACCTATTGTCTCTTGTATGCATTTTGGTTATGAACCTATCAATTATTGCACTGCATCCCACATACTTAATACATTCAAACATACTAACGCATACTCTTGTTTATATGATATCACCATGTAGGGACCGGAGCTCCTATTTTATGATTCTTCTTGTGGCTAGATGGATTGTTCAAGTTACCCTTTGGTGAGTCCTCTATTCCGGGGACAAGTATTATTCTCTCATACTATGTATTAAGATTATGCTTACTTTATCGTATACTTATTACTATCAGGGTGAGCCCGGTTGTATGTCTTGACCCCTACCATTATCTATGTAGTAGAGGTGTTCTTGGACAAAGCAATATATTTATGCCATGAGTTGATTCTAATATCTCTTGACTCTATGTTATGACAAGTTCTCCCTTAGTCCTTTTTTTCCTTATTTCCATTCTTTATATGTCATTTAATTATTTTCGCGACCAAGAATGTGTAATAATATTCTATGAGGCTTGTTTGGGGTTCCTTCGGGTTTCCAATTCGCCGGTCACGTCTAGGCCCTAGGCTTGGGTCGTGACAAATCTTCTCATTACCTTGGCTTGCTCTGAACCAACATTAACAGCACATGAACTCCTCATAGAAACTCAAACCCATTGTCCCCATTCGTCTTGACCACTTATTCAATATGTTCGGCAATCTTTGCAAATGATTGATCTAAAACCATGCCCCCCATAATGATGTTGGCACAAGCTTGACTATTTTCATCAAGGGCTTGGTAGAAGATCTCCATCAAGGCATCATCAACTATCTTTTGGCCAGGGAAACTCCTCAAAAACTTAGTAAACCGCTCCCATATAGTGCTAATAGAATCACCAAGAAGTTGCTCAATGTTTTTGATCTGATCCTTTAACTTGAGCTTATTCGACCTAGTGAAGTACCCCTCCAAAAAGGCCTTTTGCAAATCTTCTCAACTAGTGATTGAACTCTCTGGGAGCTCAGAAATCTATAATGCAGCATTGTCCGTAAGAGATAATGGGAAAACACAAAGTCCCACGGTATCCATAGACTGATTAGGTGTTCCCATCACACTATTACAAAGAAATGCCACATGTTGCAAGTGGCTTGTGGATCCTCTGATGGTAGGCGCGCAAATAATCCACGGTTTTGCATCATTTGAAGTAACCCACTAGAACAGTAAGCTTAGAGTTAGCCGCAGTGGTGGTACCACAATAGCCCCGGTCACATCCATAACCATAGGGTTCAATCTTTATTGATTCCACTTGTAAGCATTGTCATTGAAATCCCTAGGCAATGGAATATTCTTCAAAGGAGGTGGGTTGTCATTCCGATCATCATTAATATTTCGATTCAAGGCAGCATTACCTGTGATGTTAGCATTTTCTTGCGCCATGCTTCTTGTAGTTCATTGGATCTCTGGATCAAGTGGAGTTAAGGGATTGCCTTGACTTTTAATGTTGGGCATACACTACTAGTATACCCTACAAAGAAACAAAGCAAAAACAAAAACAAAAGTAAAATACAAGGAAACTAAGGATTAACACTTGAATTACAATTACTAGTGAATTCAATCAAGTCTAGCAAACTTCCACAGCTATGGCACAATAATTTTTTATCATGCCCAAGTTACACCTCTCTTTTGGAGGATAAAAGGTCGTTATCAAATATAAAACCTAACCAAGGTTAGGGTGGAATCTCACAAAGAATATGGAGACTCACAACGAATTCACCAATACGCAATTCAAGTAATTAACAACTCAATTTCCCGCAGGGCGTGTTGGGGTTGTAATATTCAGCAAGAAATTAAACTAAACCAACTAAAGAAAGAGACAATCAATCATAGAGAGCAACTTGAGAATTATGTTCCCCATTATTCACCAACTCAAAATCCTCGGATAACCTAGTTCTCAACTAGTGTATAGCATGTAGGACGGTAATTTAAGTTCATCAAGCCCTTTGGTCAAAGGTGAGAGGTGAATTTCACTATGTGACTTAGCCCTTCTCCATAGTATTCAATATTAAACATTACCCATAGTTCCAGTCAACCTCCCCTTGGTCTAGTTCAGTTAATAAGACGAGAACACATCATCAAATCCTGTTAATCAATCTCTTTTCCTATTAATTACCAACTAGTTTCGGAAGGTAAGACTAGGAAAGTTCTAATGTTGTCCATCACTAGAAAACATGTAAAATGAAGAGAATTGATTAAACATATAAATACATCATTCTAAGAATTGCAAATTATCGGGGTTTATTTATTTAGGTTTTCATGGTTCCCACAACCCAAGTTGTGGATTCAGCTACTCATGCTATGGGTAGATGAAGAAATCATGAACTGAGAAAACATAATTAATCACTTACCCAATTGAATTGAAGAACAAGCAAATCCAAAATATGTTGAGAATTACAAGATTTGACGATACAATGAATGCATAAGTGTATTCTCCTCCAAGATTGAGTCTCCCAGTACAAAACCCTAAAAGTACTTTCTAATGGTGTTCTCTGTTGTACTCTCATAAAAATTAATCTAAAAATTACTATTTATAGTATTTATAAACAAGTCCTTAAAAATAGAAAAACTTGTCGGCCACTTTCTACAACAGGCATTTACGATTGGTAAGCTAAATTGTGAGTCATAATTAGAGTCTCGTGTTCAGCTCTTGAGATCGTGGACTTCACTACTACATATCCACTTTATGAGTCATAGATTGATTCACAACTAGTATTGCACTCTCGTAGACTTCATCTGCTTCTACTAGTCCTTCACTGGAACTCATTGGAAATCTTCACGAAACCACTATATACAACTAGTAGAGTTATCTATGACTCATATAGATGTCTCATGCGGCTGAACTTCAAAAATCAAACTTCACTAGAATTCTTCATGGAACCTACTCTACGACTCATAGCGGGTCTCGTAAACAACCAAAAACTAGAAAAGTCTGCAATTTTCCCCAAAAATCATCTCAACCTACTTTCCTGCAAACTAAACACCAAAAATACATATAAACCATAAATGCCACCTTGAGCACACACAAAATCCTAAGTTTTAAGCATCAAATATGTTGTATATTGACAGCACATTAACATCATGCATGAATATCTTTTGTGAGGTTGAGTGATTTTGCATAATCCCAAGATTATACATGAAATCATCATGGAGTGTGAGATATGGGACTTCTTTCTGTCAGGGCACCTGCATTGTTAGCATTAGACTTATTCAGTAATTGGGGATTGTTAATAGTACATCACTTGTCATAGTTGTGTTGTCACATGCATTAGTTTCTATTTGCTTGCTAGATGGCTATCTGATTATGTTTTAAAAAGTGGTGTGGGTATCTGTGCTTAAGTTTGAAGTAAGGTATGCCATTCGGTTAAGGTCTCTATGTTACTGTACTGCTTATATAGTTTGATTCCGTCGCTTGAGGATAATTTAAAGTTAAGAGTGTTGATGTGCTATCAAAATACAACACTTTTTGATGCTTAAAAGTTGGAATTTTGTATGTTCTCAATGTGATGTTAGTTGATTTTATTTGTTTTTGTGTTTTATTTCTAGGATCTCAGGGTTGGGCTTGATTTTGGGAAGAAAATGCAGAAGTTGCTGATTTTTGTGATGTACAAAACCCTTTATGGGTCGTAGTTCATTCTACGGGATGTGAAGTAGGTTTCTTGGACAATTCTAGTGAGGGGTTGATTTTTTTAAGTTTGTTCTATGAACATGCAGATGGGTCGTGGATTACTTTATGAGTCGTAGATCATTTTCCTGTCCTAAGGATAAGAGAAGAGGAACTTTCTGAATATTCATCATATAAAACCCCCTACAGGCCATAGAACACTTTACGATCCATAGAGAGGTGTCATAGATCACAAGTCCAGTTTTTTAGTAACAATATATGAGACCCCAATTATAGGCCGTGGAATGCAATACGGCCCACAAAGCTGATCGTAAGGCATGGTGACCCACCTATCCTATTTTGTTTAAGACTTATATTTTAAATATTAGAAATAGGTTTTTAGGTTATGTTTCATTAAGTTTCTGGAATAGTTTGAGAGAAAAAAAATAGTGAGATTGAGTAGAGAAAACATTAGAGAGTTTCGAGAAGCACTTGTACTTTGATTTGATCTTATAATCTTGTGTTCTCTTTGAAGCTTGGATTGGCTTGTACTTAATTCAATTGTGTAAGTGCTCTATTATGTTATTCCAATTCATAAGTCTTTCATCTACATAAATCATGCGTACCTAAATCTACAACAAGGGTTGTGGGAACCATGAAGAACTAACAAGGTAGAACTGGATAATTCACAATTCTTGAAAAGTATGCATGCATTTATCAATTAATTCTCTTCGTTTTGGATCTTTTCTAATGGTGGCCAACATTAAGACCCACCTAGTGTTACTGAATGGACCAAGGTAGTAATGAATAAGAAAAGAGATTAATCAACAGGATTTGATTGACGTGTTCTCGTCCAATCAATTGAATTGGGCTAAGGGGAGGTTGTACTGGGACTAATAGTTAAGGGTCAGTAACGCACACTATAGACATAGGGAAAGTCACGTAGCGAAATTCACCTCTTTCCTAGACCAAAGGGTTTGGTAAACTTAACTTACCGTCCTGCATGCTACACACTAGAAAAAGAATTAGGTTATCCGGTAATACTAAGTTAGGGAATCATAGGGACCATAAAACCCTAGTTCCTCTCCATATTGGTTAAACTCTTGTGTTAGTTAGGTTTACTTTTATACTTATTATTGCAACCCCCCCTTTTCGAGAGATAAGTAGGTTAATCACTCAAATTACATTAGCTGAATTCTCCTAACTCTACGTATTCCCTGTGGGTTCGACCCTAACCTTGGTTAGGTTCTATTTCTTGACAACGACCACTTTATCCTCAAAAAGGAGGTGTAACTTAGACGACATCACAAACAAAAGAGAATTAATTAATACATGTATGCACACTTTCCAAGAATTATGAATTATCCGATTTTACCTTGTTAGTTCTTCATGGTTCCTGCAACCCTAGTTGTGGATTTAGCTACTAATGATTAGTGTAGATGCAAGAATCATGAATTTGAATAACATAATTGAGCACTTACACAATTGAATTAAGAATAAGGAATCCAAGCTCTTCACCCAAGAATCACAAGATTGAATTAAAAGAACAAAATAATGTTTCACAGCTTTTGTATCCAGTGTTCTACTTTTCTCTCGTGTTCCCTCTCTCTTCTCTATGGAAATAACCTAAAAACCTAGTTATAATATTTAAAAAATGCAAAATGAAAATGAATTAGGAGAACTGGGTCGACAAGCTCTATGGGCACTTCTATAGGCGTATAAAGTTCTACGGCCTGTAGACGGGGCTTCGTGGACTTAATCTTCAAATCTGGGGAAAATTTCTACAACACCTATCTACGGGCCGTATAAAGTTTTACAGCCCGCAGGGGGTTTCATCTGATGACTTTTCAGCAACTCCCCACTTTCTGATCATCAAAGCACTACGGCTCATCTGCATGTTCATAAACATAACTTAAGAAAAATCACTCTTCACTGGACTTTTATACGAAACCAACTCTACAGCTCGTGGAATTTATCAAGGCCCATAAAGGGTCTCGTTACATGTCAATTTCTGCAAAATCTACACACTTAGCTCAAAAATCAAGCCAACCCTGTAATCTTGCAAATAAACACAAGAACACATCAAATCTACTAACATCACTATGAAAACACACAAAATTCCCAGTTTTAAGCATCAAAAGTTTTTTATTTTGGTAGCACATCACACCTCACAATCATCTGACCACTAAAATGCCATAGCCTTCTGAGTCAATCTAGTTAACAGGGCTGCTATAGATGAGAAACCTTGAACAAAATGCCGATAATACCCTAATAAACCAACGGAACTCCGAATCTTAGTCAATGAAGTTGATCTAGCCCACTCACAAATAGTTGATACCTTGGTCTAATCAACCATAATACCCACTTTTGGCACAACATGGCCAATGAATACAACGGACTCAAGCCAAAACTTGCACTTTGAGAACTTAGCGTACAATTTCTCTTCTCTCAATGTCTAGAGTACAGTCCTCAAGTGTTGAACATAATCTGTCTCATTCTTGGAATAAACCAATATATCATCAATGAACACAATCACAAAGATGTCTAAATAGGGGTTGAACACTTGGTTCATCAACACCATAAAAGCAGCTGGGACATTGGTCAAGCCAAATGCGATAACCACGAACTCATAATACCCATAACAAGTCCTGAAAGCTATCTTCGGGCTATTAGACTCCCGAACTCTCCACTAATGATAATCGAACCTAAAGTCAATCTTTGAGAATACCAAGGCACCCTGCAACTGGTCAAAAAGAGCATCAATACCAGGTAAGGGATACTTGTTCTTGATGGTCACCTTTTTAAGTTGTCTATAGTCAATACACATACACAAAGTGCTATCCTTCCTCTTTGCAAATTATATAGGAGCACCCTAGGGTAGATACATTCAGACAAGTAAAGCCTTTTTTCAAGAAGTCTTTCTTTTGTTACTTCATCCTCGAACAACAAGAATGTATATAAGAGACACCACCCTTAAGATAGGAGCTAGGTGCTCCATTCCACTCCAACTGCGGCAACTCTAGACAAAACGAAGTCACTATGTTCACATGAATCAAGAATAACATGATGGGGCAGTAACCAATCAATGCCTAATATCACATCAAAATCAACCATATCCAACAATATCGAATCAGCAAAAATATCTCTCCCCATAAAAGTGACAACATAACCCTGATATACTCAATTCACCACTGAAGATTCACATATCAGGATGGAAACACAGATAGGCTCGGCAAGCGGCTCACACATAATATCAATATTGTAAGCAAAATAAACTGACACATAAGAATAAGTAGAGCCTAAATCATATAAGACTGAAGATAAATGGTATGAAATTGGAACCATACCTATAATAATAACATCAGAAACCTCTATCTCGGCTTTGTCTTGAATAGCATAACAAACTCTATGGCCACCACTAACTTGTGGCCCTAGAAAGGCACCATCTATCACTATACCACGACCTTCTCTGGCACCACCTCTCATACCTTAAGGTGTCCTTAGGTACCAGTGATGGAGCTGGATGAGTTGGCTGACAACTTGAAGTCAGGGTAGGAAATACATGGTGAGGCCAACAATGAGCCAAGTGTTCAATCTCATCACAATGATAACAAGCCCTGGTCTCCTACCTCTGAGTTGATCGAGTGGGAGGTGCATGATACAGATAATGTATAGTCAAATGCCCTACCTCACCAGAACCATAACAGATTCTGCGCTTCTGCCACTGAGATAACTGTCTCTAAAGCTCTTTACCTCGGGGTAAGGGTCCACTAAACTAACTGTGGTGTCGGAACCTCTTCCCACCACCTAATCTGTAGTGTTCGATACTCTCACATATGCGATCATAGTCTAACACACTCTGGGAAGGGCCACATGTCAGGCTCGCTGAAGTTGTAGAAGCACTAATCAGCAATGTAGGAGCTGGTGCATCGATAGCAATGATAGTCAGAGAAACTCTCTCAAGCCTAGCCAATATACGAAGGAGTAGCTCCCAAACTGAGTGTGTGGCATTAGGGATGGAGATGACAGAACAGAGTCTATAGGTCTCTCTGGTTCGTACTCAAGCTTTCGGAAAGCTGATCTCATCTGTCCTCTAGGCAGAACTTCCCTCTAGTAAGTCCTCAACCCCTGACCCCATCACAAATTCCTCGACCTCGTGTAGGAGCCACATCCGCTTCCTCAGGCCTTTCCATGGATCGATGGGATCTAGTAATCAACATCTATGTAGAAAAAAGTATGCTAGATACTTTTAAAGGGGGTAATACAAGGAAGTGCACAAATGGAAGCAAGATGAAAAAATTCTTCCTAACAATTATCCCGTAGCCTTCTAAAGATAGGTGTGGACGTCAACACACCGATCCGTTAGACTCTACTAGACACCCTAATCTTGAACCATGAGTCCAACAAACCTAGAGCTTTAGTACCAAACTTGTCATGATTGAAAATAGATCACGACTAATAAGAATGAATAAAATGAAAACCAACACAACCAACATCAAATATCACAATACCTGGAGTCATGATCTTATAAAAGCATCTAAACAGTACAGAAGGTAAGTACAATTATCTCAAAATAAGATACAAAACTATCTCATAACATCTAGTACAAAGTCTGAAAGAAAGCATATAGAGAGTCCCAAAGATCCACGGTGACTCGAAGTCTAAGCCTCGCCGATATGTTATGGATGGAAGCAGAATAGCTCAACTAGAGTGTTCAACTACCCTATGCAAGTCCCTGCACTGGATCTGTAGGGAGAAAACAAAGTAACCTAAATATACCTAGTAGGTTTAACCGATTGAGTAAGAGAAATCGAATCAGCACACAATAATGAAGAATACTATTATCTGCAAAGAAAAAGGATAGTTCACAATATAAACCATATACATACCATTAGAATGAAATATCAGTGACATCCAATGATACAATTATATGCAATGTATGAAAGCAATTTAGGAGGAGAAATGAGGCAGATGTTGGCGCCGATGATACCCTGATGGCTGCTAGCACCGGTAGAGAGGTATAAAAAGGAATAATGTCAATATTATAATATATAAATGCATAATAAAGAAAATATGTCTCGGCAAACTCTGATGCCACTAAACAGTATATAAATGCATAACAAAAATAATTAGATGTATATCAAAATATTATGTCTCGATGGACTCTAGCACCACTAAGCAGATATCAAATAAAATAGCTATCAAAGGGCTAATGCAATATAGATGCAATGTATACCAAACTAGATTAACAGGATGTATATCCAATATGATGTAACTTGGCAAACTTTGGCACTGATAACTAGATCTCAAGTAGTGTGACAATCTCAATATCTTAGTGTCTTAGTGGTAAAGACGCAATATGAAATGTATACATGCTAATGTCACAATTTGAGTATTCATATACCATAAGAGATTAGGATGAAATATAAAGTAGCCATGACATCATAATCTTTGGCTAGTGCCTCCTCTAATACCTCAAGGTCAACCATTAACATCTTATCATCTCCATCTCATCAATAATCAAAAAATGAAGGCAACCAGACTCTTTAACTCCTACATTATGCTTATCATATAACCATGATGTCACAATTACTATCAATTTATCACATATTTACCCCTAATGGTGGTCACAAGTATCATATCATCACATTAATATCGAACATACCTTAAAAGCAAAGGTTTTATCTCAATTTAACAAAAGGATCGCCAATTACTCAATTTTAGGCATTATCCTAGTCACACTTTCATCAAGAATCAATCATATCAAGTCCTTAGCTCACACGTCAACTTAAATCTTACAATTACCACATAAATATGCTCAACAACTTAAATCAGTCCAAAGAGTTAGCAAAACTTACCTCAATGCTGAAAACCGTACTCGAACAAGCTTTCAATCGACTCAAGCCTTCAAACAACTTATGGATCAATCAACCACTATAAAATAATGTATACTACATAATAAGAGGAGCATTTTCATACTCATATTGGTGTGAATTAGGCATAGGGTAAAACTGGTAAATTTTAGGGCTAAAATCTAATGTTTCCAAAAATGGAAATTGACTTTAAAATCAAGTTGTACGCAAAAAATAAAGTCGGTGGGGAACCCGAAGGAACCCCAAACAAGCTTCATAGCATAACATTACACATTCTTGGTTGCAGAAGTAATTAAATGACATTTGAAGAATGAAAATAAGGGCAAAAGTTACTAACAAAGAACTTGTCATAACATAGAGTCAAGAGATAATAGAATCAACTCATAGAATAAATACATAGCTTTGTCCAACAACACCTCTAATATATAGATAATAGCGGGGGCCAAGACATACAACCGGGCTCACCCTCATAGTCATAAGTATACGATAAAGTAAAGAGAATCTTGATACATAGTGTGAGAGAATAGTCCTTGTCCCCGGAATGGAGGACTCACCAAAGGCTAACTTGAACAATCCATCTAGCCACAAAAAGAACCCATAGGAGCTCTGATCCCTACATGGTGATATTATGTAGGCAAGACTATGTGTTAGTACATTTGAATATACTAAGTATGTGGGATGCAATGCAAAAAAAGATAAGCATCATAATCAAAATGCATAACAATATGCAATAGGCATAATGTAGCAATATGACATGTATGATCAATGCATAAGTAAAACATGTTGAAGTAACTCATGCTTATATAGGATATCATATGTGAAGAATAAACCAAGCTAGATTTCGAAATGTACAACCTTTTGGTAGGTTAGTGATAATGCCGCCCCATCACTTAGGTGGATGAGTACTAACCCTCATCTCGGTTGGTGATAATGCCACCACATCACCTTGGTGGATGAGCATGGAACCTCATCTTGGTTGATAAGTATAAACCTCCATCTAGGTTAGTGATGATGCCGTCCTATCTCTAGGTGGAGAAGTACAAACCCTTCCCACGGTTACACAGGTTCTTGACCCCTCGGATTGGGCATGGTCTAGTACAACACTTTATATAGGATTTATCGTAAGCTCTAATGCAATACTTCATATAGTAATAATCATATACATAAGATCATTTCATCATCATAATATCATTTATATCATATCTCATGCTTTGGACCTTCAAGTCCTCAAGAAACAAAAATCGGGCATTTTATCTAGCACCTTGGGGGTATGTAATGGGGGTAAATGACAATGCAATTTAGAGATGAAATCATGCAAGAAAATTTGCTGTAAATCCATCAATAAACACCCTTGCAACACACTAAGACATTTGTATCAAAACCCCTCATCAAATCCAACATTATATCCAAGATCTAGAGCTCAAAACATGTTAAAACAACCATACTTTCATGAACTAAAATCACTATGCTGTAAATTTCTAAATATACAAGAACCATATGTAAAATCAACTTTAAATCATGCAATTTTAGTAAAAAAAGAGGCTTAGGCACCATGGGTGAAAGGACCCAATTGTTCAACACCACATACCTTGACTTTGGAGAATCCTTGAAGAAGATATGAAATGGAGACTTGAAGCTTGAATGAGATCCTTGATGAAATCCTTAAGATTGGTCTTGAGTTTGGGACTTGAATTTAGGATGAAATATGAGTCTAAGTGTTTGAGAGGATATTGGGGAATGTTCAGGATAATATGAGGATGAAATAAGGCTAAGTATAGGTAAAAACTCGTATGTGAACCCTTGGGCCCAAGACTTGAAAGTCTTGGATCGAGATCGTAAAAACAAGAAGAAAATAACATTGGTCTGCATCGCAGAGGCGATGCAAATTACTCACTGGAAATCTACATTTCTGCACAAACAAGTTTTACGAAAATGGCCATAAATTATACATCTAAACTCTGAATGAAGTTATATCAACTGCGTTAGAAAGCTAATGCAAAGAGATTTAATTTGATAGGTCGTGGGTTACTAATTCTTTGTGTGCTAAGAGATATGCCCCTTCAAAGTTAACCCTCCTAAATCGCATTTTTTTCAATTTTTAGATTTTGATACACTTGCTCTAAAATTTTGGTTAGACCCATTACCCACTCAATTTGACCCCCTGAACAAGAATATGAAGTCGAATTTTCGAAATAAATTTTTTTTTTAGATATTTGGAAATTAAGATTCCGGACATTTCTAAGGCACATTTTCGAGCACTTTTTGGGGTCGTTACATTACCCCATGTGTTGTTGTTGCTTGTGGTGTATTGACATGCTAGTGGAATTCCTAAGTCCCTATTTCCAATAAAGTGTGTCCCTTTCTCCTTTTCCCTTAGATTTACTTGATGTGATTGAATGGTGGAAATTTCTCATCCCTTGTCCCTAAAGAATGTGTCCTAAGTCTCAATCCCCTTAGTACTAATTTTTATTGATTTGTCGATGCTTCTTAACCAAGGATGTGCTTATGTATTCTATGAGGCTTGTTTAAGGTGCACTCTGGTTCCTTGTTCATCATGTCATACATAGGCCCTACACTTGGGCCATGTGATCTACAGTTCATAGATAAAATACCACTTGTAGGTCAAGGGTTTTGTCCTAGTTAAATTTTTGAAACTTTTGAAATTAGCCTTTAATCCATTTATGAACGCACTTCTATGGCCTGTAGTTCCTTTTATGGGTCGCAGATACCCCTTGTAATTCCATTTCAGACATAGAAAAATTTTACCCTATCTGGCCTCAAACCCTGAGAGCTAATTATGGCTCGTCCATGGCTTGTATAAGCTTTCCTTTTCATGCCACCTTCCAAACTTTAGAAAGATATTTTGATCCCCTAGTCTATGAGCCAGAGTCTATAGATCGTAGACCATCATCAAACCTCTTCTTACTTTGACTTTACAACTTCAAAATTTTATCTAGTCTACTTCCCATCTACGCAACCTATCTATCGCTCGTAGATACAACAATGAACTGCAAATGGGCTCATTCATTCTTACTTTCCCAAAATCTGTAACTTTTCCAATTTTTCCACTTTCCGATATATTGTGTTTAATATCTCCCCCCTTGGGAACATTTTTCCTTTAATGAGACAAAATCAAGGTTGAATAGTTATAAAAACAACCAATGACCTAACATGAATTCCATAATGCAACTTAACAAATCAATTTTACAAAAGACTAGAACTTATGCATCAATTATCATTCAAAGATAATTTCATGAACATGTATGCATGCAATATGACAAGTGGCAACTGATATGAAAGAATTTGGAGGAACATTTTCATATCTAAGTACCTTAGGCTTGAATAGAAGGAAAGATGTAAGGATATCATTTCGCCATGTCACCTTCCACTTCCCATGTATCCTCTCAACTTGTTGGCTCCTCCATAACACTTTGACGGATGTAACTTCCTTGTCTCTTAATCTATTCACTTGTCGGTCAAAATATTTAACTGGTACCACCTCACAGATCAAATTCTCTTTAATACTTACATCCTCCAATGAAACATTTGAGTTTGGATCACCCATAAATATCCTCAACATCAACGCATGAAACACCAGATGAACCATGGATAACTCCAATATCAAGTCTAGTTTATAAGTTGCCTTACTAACTCACTTTTGGATTCTATAAGATTCTACATGCCTAGGAATAAACTTACATTTTTGCAAAAATGCATTACACCTTTCATTGGCAAAACCTTCAAATCGACCCAATTAACTTCATCAAACTCAGGGTCCCTTCTTCTAACATCGGAATATGACTTTTGGTGACTATGGGCAGCAGTTAGCTTTTCCCTTATAACTCTTGCTTCTCCATATCATCAAATAACAAATTTTGGTATGATCAATGCCATTTTTATAATTTTAAACCATCTCATTGGTGACCTACACCTTTGAGCATTCAAGCTTCAAACGGTGTCATCTCAATGCTTGACTGGTAAGTATTATTGTAAGAAAATTCAATAAGAGGTAGGTGGTCATACCAACTACCTTTGAAGTCTAACAAATAAGCTTTTAGCATGACTTCTAGTTTTTGAATGGCCCTCTCCGCTTTTCCATGGGCGAAAAGAGATGTTAAGTTTAACTTTAGTACCAACACCCCTTTGGAACGATTTTCAAAAGTGAGAAGTAAATTAAGTGCCGTGGTCTGATATGATAGAACACCATCAAATCTCAAAATTTCTAGATGTAGACCATAGTATATTCCTCGACACTAAATGAAGTCTTTATCGATAAAGAGTGGGCTGATTTCATCATTCTGTCCATAATTACCCAAATTGAGTCATATTGCTTCCGAGTCTTAGGCAAACCCATGATGAAGTCCATGTTCACATCCTCCCACTTCCAAGTTGGAATTTCAATATCTTGGGATAAACCACCTAGCTTTTGATATTCAACTTCACTTGTTGACAATTTGGACATCCTGCTGTGCACCTTTCTATGACTTTCTTCATTCCATTCCCCCAATACACTTCCCTCAAATCATACATTTTGGTGGATCCCAAATGAATAAAATATTCTATCTATCAAGACCTAATCCTAGGGCCTAGACGTGACACGATGAATTGGAACCTGAAGGGACCCCAAAAAGGCCTCTTAGCATATCATTTACACATCCTTGGTCGCAAAAGAAATTAAACAACATCAAGAGAGTACAATTAAGGATAAAGGGACTAAAGGAAGTCTTTAATAGCATAAAACATAGAAGAGTCAAAGCTCAAGTATAATTACATCACTTATCCAGCAACACCTCTAGCATAGATAGGGCGGGGGCCAAGACACTTTCCGGGCTCACCCTCATAGTATCAAGAATTCAACAAAAGAAATAACATAAGCAAGAATAGCATAGCTAGTCCCCGAACATAAGGACTCACCAAAGCTTATCTTCAAGATGTCCAAAAACTAACCACGTGGAGGATGATCATGAGGAGCTCCGGTTCCTACATGGTACATCATGTAGGCATAGAATATGCATTAGTACATTGAATGTACTAAGTATGTAGGATATAATGCAATAAGAGATAGGCAATATAGTCAAAATGCATAAACATAGGCAGTGGATAGAATAGTAACAATATGACATGTATAATCAATGTTTGAAGTAAAATATGCCTGTATAGAACATATTAGATAAGTAGGAAGAGACCATCATCATAGACCAAGCAAACTATTACTTGGAATCCAAGGCATGTCACCCCCTTGGAAGGTGATTGAGGTATATACCCCTCAATTGGTAGATGGGCGTTTCAATATTTCCCCCTTGGGAACATTCATCTCCGAATGTGAAAGAAATGTATATAAGAGAACTAATCATGAAGAAATCATCCCAACAAGAATGCAACAATGCACTTAAACTCTATTTTAAAAATCTCAACGTAAGGGTCAAAATCACCATGTACTTGTCAACATAAACATGAATGCATGTAAATGACATAAGGGCTGAAACTTAAGTCTTGAAATCATATAGGGGGACTCAATTTAGTATCTTAGGCATGAGTAGAGTGGAAGAGATATGTATATTGCTTTTGCATGTCCGCCTCAGCTTCCCATGTTGCACTTTCAACTTGTTGATTCCTTCAAAGGACCTTGTCGGAAGCTACATCGTTGTTTCTCAACCACTTCAATTGTCTACCCAAAATTTCTACCGGAACCTTCTCATACATCAAATTATTTTCTACCACACCCACAACATCCAAAGGTACAATGGCATTTGGGTCACCCACACACTTTCTCAATATAGATACATGGAAAACCGTATGAATCATATGTGTATCAATGGGCAACTCTAACTCATAGGCCACCTTACCAATCCTCCTCAACACCCTATAAAGACCCACAAACCTTAGACTCAATTTACCCTTTTACCAAAATGAATCACACCCTTTATGGGTGAGACCTTTAAATAGACCCAATCACCAACCTTAAATTCAAGATCCTTTCTCCTCACATCAGCATAGGACTTTTGTCAACTTTGGGCTGTTTTCAACCTCTCCCTTATCAACCTCACCTTCTCCATTGCCTCCATAAAAAAATTCGAACCCAACAAAGCCATATCCCCCACCTCAAACCATCTAACCAAGGACCTACAATGCCTACCATAAAGAGCCTCAAAAGGAGTCATACCAATGATTGAGTGGTAGCTATTGTTGTAAGAAAATTCAAACAGTGGAAGGTGATCATCCCAACTACCCTTAAGCTCCAAAACACAAGATCTAAGCATATCCTCAAGAGTTTCGATAGTTTTCTCAGCTTGACCATCTGTTTGAAGGTGAAAGGTTGTACTAAGCTTTACCTTGGTACAAAGACCTCTTTGGAAGGACATCCAAAAGTGAGAAGTGAATTGGGCACCGCGATCTGAAATGATAGCAAAGGCACCCCATGCAATCTAACCAACGCATTAATGTACAATCGAGCATCAGCTTTGGCACCATAAGTAGTCTTAACCGATAGAAAATGAGCCAACATTGTCATTCTATTAACCACAACCCAAATAGAGTCAAAAGGCCTTCTTTTCTTAGGTAACCTAACCACAAAATCCATGTTGATTTCCTCCCGCTTCCATGTAGGAATCTCTATATCTTGAGCTAGGCCACCCGGCCTTTTGTGTTTGGCCTTCACTCGTTGGCAATTATTACAACCGAATATAAACATAGCAATATCTCTCTTCACACCACCCACCAAAACACTTCCCTCAAATCTCTATATTTCTTTGTGGAACCGGGGTGAATAAAATAAGAAGAAATATGAGCCTCATCCAAAATTTTCTTTATCAAGTCATCAACACAAGGCACACACAATCTACCTTGGTACCTAAAGGCACCATCTCCCCCTTGGGAGAAAGAGAACCATAAACAGCTACTACATAACCATTCTCAACTTATTCCAACCTAACCCCTAATCTAGTCAACCGATGGACCTCTCTAGCTGTCACGCCCCAAAGTCCTATTAGGGCGAACTGGCACCCATTGCCGATAAGTCTCGGGAGAACCAACCTGTATCTATGCACTTTTTATACATATTATAAGAGATTTCTACCTTTGACATGCCTTTAAGAAGATAAAAAGTGATAACAAGACAAAAGGAAATGCATATGACTAGGCCATTGGGGCCATGGTGTTTGAAGTACGGACATGACCACACTTTGATTTACATAGTCTACAAAGACTCTAGGTGAAGAAAGTATCTTACAAGGGTCGGGACAGGCCATGCCTCAACTAACTGTACAATGTAAACATATAAGCTTTAGACACCCACAAAGCCCCGAAGCAACCTGGAGCTTGGTATCAGTAACTGGATGT
>JAPFFP010095440.1:0-20358 GCA_026153255.1 Solanum medicagineum | reverse complement strand
ATGCAGTGTCAAGGAGGTCCTTTAGTCACTTTGTTCACAGAATATCATAACAAAGCCCTTTGAGCCTACGTTATAAGCCTATAAAGTCCTAAAATGATCCTAGTCCTAGCAATCAAAGGTCTTAGTCATGAGTGTAGGGGAAAGCCTATGGTATTGCGCATGGTACATGAATATATTTTTGTGAGGGTGAGTGATTTTGCATAGTCTTGAGATTATACATGAAAACAACATTGAGAGTGAGATATGAGACTTCTTTCTGTGAGGGCACTTGCACTATATTATTAGTATCAGGCTTATTCAGTGATTGTGGCTTGTTTTGATAGTACCTCACTTGTCATAGTTGTGTTTTCACATGAATTAGGTTGTATTGGTTTGCTAGATGGCTATCTAATTGTGTTTTGAAAGGTGGTGTGGGTATCTATGCTTAAATTTGAAGTGATATATGTCATTAGGTTGAGGTCTGTGTGTTACTGCACTACTTATACAGATGAATCTGTCGCTTAAGGACAAGCAACAATTTTTTGTTGAGGGTGTTGATGTGCTGTCAGAATACAACACTTTTGATGCTTAAAACTTGGAAGTTTGTGTGTTCTCAATGCGATTTTACTGGGTTTTATATGTTTTTATGTTTTATTTATAGGATTCCAAGGTTGGCCTTGATTTTGGGAAGAAAATACAGAAGTTGCTATTTTTGATGAAATATGAGACCCTTTACGGTCGGTAGAGCATTCTACGAACTGTGAAGGGGTTTCATGGACAATTCCATCGAGGGGCTAATTTTTTGAAGTTTGTTCTACGAATATGCAATGGGTCTGGACAACTTTATGAGTCATAGATCATGTTTCGTGCCTTGAGGATCAGAGAAGGAAGACTTTTGAATATTCATTGGATGAAACCCCCTACGGGCCATAGAACACTTTATGAGTCGTGGAGAGGTATCATAGATCACACGTCCAATTTTGCAGCAACGTAGTACGAGAGCCTGATTACGGGCTGCAGAATGCAATACCATTCGTAAAGCTGTGAGGCGTGCTGACCCAGCTATCCTATTTTATTTAGGACTTGTATTTTAAATATTGTAAATAGGTTTTCGGTTATTTTTCATAAGGAGAGCAGAGAGTTGAACAACTTGAGAGAAAAATAGTGAGATAGCATAGAGAAAACATTGGAGAGTTTTGGGAAACACTTGTACTTTGATTTCATCTTCTAATCTTGTGATTCTCATTGATGCTTGGATTTACTTGTGCTTAATTCAATTGTGTAAGTTCTGTATTATGTTATTCCAATTGAAAATTCTTGCATCTACACAAATCATGAGTAGCTAAATCCACAACTAGGGTTGTGAGAACCATGAAGAACTACAAGGTAAAATCAGGTATATCATAATTCATGGAAAGTATGCATGCATGTATTAATTAACTCTCTTTAGTTTGAACGTTTTTTTTATAGTGGCCAACATTAGAACCGACCTAGTGTTGCTGACTGGACTAAGGTAGTAATGGATAGGAAAAAAGATTAATTAACAAGATTCGATTGATGTGTTCTCGTCTAATCAACCGAACTGGGCCAAGGGGAGTTTGTACTGGGACTAATAGGTACAGGTTATTAATGCATACTGCGGAGATGGGCCAAGTCACATAGTGAAATTCACCTCTCGCTTGGGCCAAAGGGTTTGGTGAACTTAACTTACCATCCTTCATGCTACACACTAGAAAAAAAATTAGGTTATCTGGTGATACTGATTTAGGAAATTATGGGGAATACAATACCCTAGTTTCTCTCCATATTGGTTAAACTACCATGTTAGTTAGGTTTACTTTCTTGCTTGTTACTTCGAAACCTCCCCTTTTGGGGAAGTAAGTTGGTTAATCACTCAAATTGTGTTAATTGAATTCTCCTAAGTCTATGTATTCCCTATGGGTTCGACCCTAACTTGGTTAGGTTTTATTTCTTGACAACGATCGCTTTATCCTCAAAAAGGTGATGTAACTTGGATGATATCAATGACCTCGTCCAATGCTCACCCGATCGAAAATAACTTCGAGCACAATATCAGTCGACATAATACATCGACTTGCTGACATCAACCTCAGCTAATCATCGACCAGTAGAGGCCTCGACTTTCAATCCACATGTTACCTTGCTTATCTCTTAAGTAGCCATCACAAGTATCAATGACCAAATAATAGTGAATTCAATGTACACAATCTCAATTTCATCACAATTTCAATATCATAATAGTTTCAATATCATCAAAATCTCAATATCATTTACATCTTAATATACATACCATCTTGATATAAATACCAAATAGTTCACAAGACCACATGTGTTACGAATCAACCATTTATTCATAAGTCAAGATTTCACTATATGAACAATTACTCAATCAAAAATCTCATGATCAAAGTCTATGATGATACAATTCTACCCCAGAGCACTCAATTCCACACATATGAGCATGGATTACTCAATCATACATAATAAAAGGTTAGAAGTCCATTTGCCTTAGAAGTTATCCAAAATCAAGTCAAATCCATGACTCTTTCACTTCTAAGATAATCCAAATTACCATAATCTATTCAAATATAGAATGATAATCACATAACGAATCTAATGAACCTAAAATTCAAGAAATTCAGGTGAAAAGGGAAAATGGTCAAAAATCCCATGCCATAAAAAGTAACTGGGATCTAAAATTTAATACATGAAAATATTGCCAAGTAATAAAGCCTTCAATGGTAAAAATCTTTTCAAAAACAAAGTTAAAATGCAGTCACAATCATAAATTTAATGTTAGGAATTGAAGTTTGAAAAATTCACAAATTCCTCAATTAAAAGCCAAACTCTAAGTTAAAAATACAATTTAATCATTGGAAATAAAGAAATTGGCTAGAAAATAGTTACCCAATAGTTTTGCCTCAAAAAATCTTGAAGATTCTCTCAAGAACGGAGCTTGAAATGTTGAAAATGGTGGAAAATAATAAAACCTGCCACTTTAAAAAAGCTTATTGTTCAGGCACTTTTTGTGTTTCGTGAATGCAGAGACAATTGACCCCCAATGGTCTATAAATGTGGTGGAAACTCCCATGAATACGGAGGCCAAGGCTCAATAGCTCTGCGAACGCGGACCCTCCTTGTGTGAACGTAGAGATAGAGGCATGAATGCAGAAAACAACCTAGATGCACCAGACTTCAACAAAACACAACATAAGAAAATCATAAAATGGACCCACAAAATTCATTTGGAACCCTATGAACACAAACCAAACATGTGACCCTACAAGAAATGATGTCTGAACTCAATGGAACCATCAAAATTTGATTTCGAGGTCTCCTCGACCCGAAATCTGAGACTAATTTTTTAGAATAGATAAGAAACTCCTAATTTTTTAAACTGGTTAAGGACTTAAATTCTCAAAATTTTCATGATCCAAGCCTAGGGCCTAGACGTGACACGGCCCCCAATCAAGCCTCTTAACATATCATTATACATCCTTGGTTACGGAAGCAATAAAGTAACAACAATAGATAGAAAAAGGGGAAATACGGGGCTAAGGGACTTCTTTATATCACAAGACATCAAAAGAGTCAAAGGGAGTCAAGCTTATAGCATCATTACATAACTTGTCCAACAACACCTTTAAACATAGAACTTAGCGGGGGCCAAGACAAGCAACCGGGCTCACCCTCATAGTCAAAACAAACAATAAAGAAAAGAGAGTTTATACATAGTATAATTCAAGATAAGTATGTCCTTGAAGTTGAGGACTCACCAACTTGCTTTGAGAAATATCGTACTAGCCATGTAGAGGAGGAGGATGATTAAGTGGGGCTCCGGTTCCTATATGGTAACATCATGTAGGCATAGAGTATGCGTTAGTACATTTGAATGTACTAAGTATGTAGGATGCAATGCAGCAATAGATAGGTAACATAGTCAAAATGCATAATTAGACAATAGATGAACATATAGCAATATCATATGCATGAATGATACTTGAAGTAAACATGCTTATATATAGAACATTTTACATGTGTAGGAATAGACTATCATAATAAACGAAGCAACTTAGTACTAGGAATCTAAGGTAGACTAGCCCTTAGAAGTGATTGAGGTACTAACTCCTCAATTGGTTGACACACATGACCGCCCTCCTCGAAAGTGATTGAGGTACCAACCCGTCAATTGGTTGATGATTTACGACCCCCATCTGAGGCGATTGACGTACAAATCGCACTATTGGTTGACGGACATGACCACCCTCCGTTGGAAGTGATTGAGGTACTAACTCCTCAATTGGTTGATGGCTTACAACCCCCATCCGAGGTGATTGAGGCATCACCCCTGAATTGACTATGGTCAACTCACAACACAATAGATACTTCTCATGAAATCAACATGTACATATCACCCTTTCATCATCATAAAGGCACTTAACTCATATGCCAAGCATTAGGCCTTCAACAACTCAAGATACATTAACCAGACATATTATCAAACACTTGCTGGGCGTAAATGCTAGTGTAAAACCATGCAATTCAAGAGTGAAATCATGCAAGAAAATTTAATGTAAAATCAGCCACCAACACTTGGTAACACCCTCATGCAATAGACATCAAAATTCGTTCATCAAATCTCAAGATAGATCTAAGATTAATAGCTCAAAACATGCATAAATAGTCACCTTTACAAAACTCCAACGTAGTTCATTGTCAAATTCATAATAGAAGACCCATAAGTGAAATCAACTTAGAAATATGTAATTTAGGTGAAAAGGAAGCTTGGGTACCATAGGTGAAAGGACTCAATAGTTGAAACCCACATACCTTGAAAGGACCCAATGGTTGAAACCCACATACATTGACTTTGGAGAATTCCTTGATGAAGATTGAAAATGGAGACTTGAAGCTTGAGTGAAATCCTTAAGATCCAGAATGAGTTTTGGCACTTGAATTTTGAGTAAAATATTTGTCTAAGTGTTTGAGAGTGTATTGGGAAATGTCTAGTATGATATGATGTTGAAATATGGTTAAGTATAGGTATTTTAATGTATGGAAAGACTTAGGCCCAAGACTCAAAAGCCTTGGAAACTAAAATTAACAGGGCAAAAATAACACTAGTTCGCGCCCTGGCCGCGTCGCGGCAGGGGCGCAGACTCATTCTAGATAAAAAAAATTTGGGAAATTGAAATTGTGATTCGATTGCTCTAAAATTGGGGTTAGACCCATTTTCCACTCAAGTTTACCCCCTAATCAAGAATATGAAGTCGGATTTTCGATATTACACATGAATTTTGAGATACATGGAAATTACGATTTTGGGCACTTCTAAGGCACATTTTTAGGTACTTTTTGGGGTCATTTCAATAATAACCTATGATACTCTAATAAGTTACAACAAGACCATTTCTAGTATTAATTTCACAATTCAAAACTTCTGGAATTGTTGGAATTTCGATTCGAGCTTCCGAATTTTGAATGTGAACCAAAGTCAAACTATGATCCCAAATCAACTTAAAAGAGTAATTTTGGGTCTAAAATCTCGATGTTAACTCCAAATTAAGTTCTGCAAGTTCTCTTAGACCACAACATTCTAGAGTAAATGCAATCGACAAAATTACATTCAAACACTCAAATTCAAGATCATGACAAAAGTCTAAATTTCAAACTTTAAGTCTTGAAAAACTCTTTCTTAAAAATTGTAAAATTTTACAAGTTTTTCAAAGTCTGACTTTTAGACTCAACCAAAAATGACTTGAGGTAACTTTTGAGAAGGAAAAAATGATAATTTTGTCAAAATGCCTAAAATGACCTTTGAGGTCGTTACACATATGCTATAACTCCTCCATTTTGCATGAATATAACACCTAAACCCACACCAAAAACATCACAATAAACAACGAAGGCAACTCTCTCTTTAGGTAATACAACAATAGGTGTTGAGGTTAGTAGCTCCTTGAGTTTTTGAAAGCCTGTCTCGCACTCATCGGACCATAGAAATGCCATCAACTTTTGAGTATGCGAGGGAAAAGGTGCTTCAATATTAGAGAATCCCAAAATGAATCCTCGGTAGTAACCTGCTAAGCTGATGAAACTCCAAATCTCATTTATTGAGGTATGTCTCACCCAATCTCGCACAGTTGCTACCTTAACTGCTTCAACCATTATACCGTCTTTTGCAACTACATTTCCCAAAAAGGATACAAACTCAAGCCAAAATGCATACTTAGAAAATTTAGTGTATTACTTTTCTTCCCTCAGCTTTTAAAGTATCTCTCTCAAGTGCTTGACGTGACCTTCCATACTACTGGAATGGACTAAGATGTCATCAATGAAAACCATAAAAAGGAATCCAATAAGGCTTGAACACCTAGTAATTGATCAAATAACTCATCAATATGTGGTAGAGGATTCTTGACAAGTCAGTAGGAAATATATCCATGTACTCTCTCCACACCCTTGTGGTCTCCAAGAATGAGTACTCCAAAGAAACACCACGCACATGAGCCAACAAGGTAAACATCCTCACTCCACTATATGTCAAGCACCAAAATAAGAGATCACATCCTTAGGATAAGAGATCGGGGTGCATGTCCATAGTAACTGCGGTAACCCAAATATGCTAAGGTCACGACTCTCACATAATAATCGAGAATCATATGATATAGTGACAACCAATCCGTACAAAAAATAGTAGTAATGACATCAAAATCGACCATTTCTAGTAGATTCAAATAAGCTCAGGTCTCTCTACCTATGAATAACACTACACATCCCGTGAATACCTTATTCAACACTAGATATTCACCCACAGATATAGAAACACAATTAGGCATAACAAGAAGCTCGCACATACCATCAATATCCAAAGCAAAGTAGGTCAATGGATATGAAAAACTGGACCTTGGATCAAATAGTAATAAAGTTAAATGCTGACGGACTAGAACTATATTGGTAACTGTAGAATCTTAGGCTTCTGCCTCGTCTTTACCTGGAATGGCATAACATACCCTGTGCTGTCTACTAGTCTGTGATACACTACATGCATAACAAGCTAAATGATATAATAAAGAAAAACACCCAGCAAGATTGATTTCAAAATCAAATTGACACTTTAAAACCCAAGATGTACGAGCAAAATTTAATGAATTCACTACTGCGACTCTCCTAGTGATAAATTCTTAAACTCAAGTATCCGGTGTAATTCCCAATTAGTCTGTATCAAATAAGTCTAAGACATCAAACTCCATTACTAGAGTAAGTATAATAACTGATAACTCCATACTCGTTAGTATCTACACCCGTCTACCTATGTCTCCGCTCTTGCATATTGCTAGTATTTCATCAAAAGGCCCACTATATCCATCACTAGAATGCGTCATACTCACCGAGAATATCGTATTCACATAATCCCCACTTTTCTCCCCTTTAAATATCTATAATATATTACCAAAGTAGATCACCTCGAATAAGGCAACACACACCATTTTGGCAAGAAGCTCAATATTAGAAGTAACACACCCCATAACCCTAGGTGTCAACATTCAACTATTCTCTAGATCTGTGAAAGTAAAAACTAAACCAATCTTGATTATGAGACCTTTTGGCAGTGTTCTATCTAACATGTTTGATATGTTCAAGCATCTTAGCATGATCGATGATACTCTGAAATAACATACTAGATAGGACAAGTGATGTGTTGGACTCTTAAAGATACCCTACAAATCCCTTCACTAGCTTGTTAATCCTTTCAAACTCAGTAGGAATACTCTCTATAGCACTCAGAGACAACTCAGGGAACCATGCCTTGTACTCTAGTGCAGTCATAGAGCCCTACTTCAACCTATCAAATTCATCTCTGCAGAAATCTCTAAGGAGAAAAGGCACTAATCTCTCTAGGAATACCTTTGTAAATTGATCCCAACTAATCCCAAATTTACTAATTAACCCATAAGCAAGAATTTACTTTCACTAGTCCTTCGCTGTCCTGATAAACTGATAAGAAGGGTAAACGATTCCATGACCTCTCAAATATCCAAAATTATACAACCTATCCTGGTGCTGTTTTTCAAAATCAAGTGCCCTTTCACCAGACACACTATCAAACCTCAAGGGAGCTAATCTCATGAATATCTCAGGGCTCTCTTACCTTATCAATGACTTAACAATACTAGTAGTGATTGATGGAATTGAGAATCTGGGTGATGCAATAGAGGGCGCAGAGGAAGTAGATTAGAAGTATTCAATTATATGATTTGAAAGGAATGCATTAAAAGGGAAACAATAGTAGTTTATCTTAACAAGCATTTCTTTTGCAACCACCTAAATATGGGTGCAAACGTCCATAGTGACCGCGAGACTCTATCTAACACCCTACTCTTTGAATCACGAGACTGGAGAACCTAGAGATCTGATACAAAACTTGTCACGACACAAAATTAGATCATAACTAATTAATCCCCAAACCCAGATTCAACATCCAAAGCAAAGATGATAAGCAAAAATAGGACAATCATAGCACAGAGTAAAATCCCAAAACCTTGAGTCACGAGTACAAAGAGTATCTAGTATAGTACAAGAGTGAAGTACAACATTGTCTCAACAAAAAATAGAAAAACAAACTAGAAATCAAAATAGTAATAGTAGTGATCACAGAAGCTGGGCCTCAGTATCGAAACTGAGATAAAAGTTTCGCTACAAATGATCAAACACCACATACGAGACCTTTTCTAGGATTTACAGAGGTAACATAGTAGGGGTGAGTACACTTAAATGTACCGAGTAGGTTTAACTGACTGGGAATAAAGAATTGGATAAGTATGAAATAGACTAGGAAATCTTCACCCTACACTAGAAAAATCAGTCCGACAAAGTGATGCTAATATTATTTAATAATCATGAAAAAGTACAATAGTGAGTAAATACCAATCATAGTACAATAACTCACTCAAATATAATGGAATAGCGATATCAGTGATGATGTAATGTATGTAATGCAAGGTGAAATCAAGACCATCACACAACCTGTTTTATATACCCCCCATTGAGCTAAGGCTCTATAAACTAAGGGGGACCAATGGTGATCTCGCGGGCTATATACCGCAATCATAATCATAGTGTCTCATGTCTCCTTGCCACCTCCTCATGGTAAAGAGTTTTGAAAAGTGTCACATTTTGTCACAAAAAGGTAGTGCCACAGTTCTAAGGTTACCAAGTGTTACAATATGCAATATAAAGATGAATGGGGTGAAACACAAGACATAAGAAATATTCATCATCACAACATTACAGATATCATAATATTGCGCACCTTTTACTCGTTTCACAATAAATTCATCTCTTTTATTCACAATAGGCCATCACTCTTATTAGAATGCACAATCACAATTTCCACCACCTATATACGTAAGAATGTCTCAACCATAGCCATGATTCTCATCGAAGTTCACAATTTTATACTCTTTCTATAAGTCACAAGCACAATATGATATATATCCATTTTTCCACTTTGATTATCAACCATTAAGAACCCACACAGGGGTATTACATCAATAATCCTCAATATGTATAAGCCATATCACCTAATACCATAGGATACATTATATGAATATCAAATTACCCCACCTCAATCTAGAAGAAGGGATAGCTAAACCTACCTCGAAGGCCAAATCACACACGAACTATCCAACCGAATGAATGAATTCATAATATAGACTCCAAAACATCAAACCACAATTAAGAATGAGATATATGCATCAAAGGAAGTCACTAATACCCATATTGTTAAGAATTAGGTCTGAGGGTAAAATGGTAGAAAATTAGATTATTTTTCAAAAATCAAATTTGAAAGTTGTGTTTAAAATTAGGTTCTACACAAAAAATAGTGTTTATGGGAGAAAATCCTATATAATTTGAGTAGAAATTGAGGGAGAAATCATCATTTAAAGTTTGATCATGTTCTTGAAAATTCATAAAAAGAAAGGGTTGAAACAGATATTTTGAAGTCAAAATCACAATATAAATACTATTTAGGAGGATCACTCAAATGAAAATCTATGAAAAATCTCACTCAAAAACGCCCTCCAGGATTTTAGAACTCAAAAATGGAAAAAATGGTGAAGTATCCAAAAATGGGGAAGAAAAGGGATATTTTCAGCAATTAAAACAAAAGAAAAAGGGTAGTTGACCAAGTTTTACCCGCATTTACTGCGGCCAACTTACACCAACACCATTCAAAACATCATTTTAACCCTCAGTAATGAGTTATTTGAGATGCTTCCTTTCTCAGCATACCAAAACTCTGTTATCTCAATCTTTTCCGAGATTGTGTACAAATCTCAATTTCAGCTTCACCTTGGCTAAAGCAGTATCCGCTTGAAATTTGGTTATGGAAATAATATTTGTGATCTTACAGGGTGTCACAACCCAAGCCTAGGGTCTAGATGTGATCAACGAATGAGGAACCCGAAGGAACCCTAAACAAGCCTCATAGCATATTATCACACATCCTTGGTTGCGGAAGCAAGATAAAACAACATGAGCAATATAAACAAGGGAAAATTGGGACTATGGGAGAGAGAATCATATTTAAATAGCTTAAATAACATTAGTGAGTCAAAGCTCAAGCATAATACATATTTTTTCCAACAAAACCTCTAACATAGAACTTAGTGGGGGCCAAGACAAGCAACCGAGCTCATCCTCATAGTCAAAGTATACCAAAAAGGAAAGATAGTCTTAAAAACATAGCATAAGAACATAGATATTGCCCTCAGACATGAGGACTCACCAACTAGCTTGAACGGAAGCCACTAGCCATATGGAGGAGATGATGACCGAATAGAGCTCTGGTTCCTACATATTAACATCATGAGGCATAGAGTATGCATTAGTACATTTGAATGTACTAATTATGTAGGATGTAATGCAACAAAAGATAGGAAACATAATCAAAATGCATAAACATAGACAATGGATAGCATAGTAATGATATGACATGTATGAATGATGCTTGAAGTAAAATCATGCTTATATAAATTATAATACATAAGTAGAAAGAGACCATTATTATGGACCAAGCAACTAGTGCTTAGAATCCAAGGTTTGGCACCCCTTAGAGGGTGATCAAGGTATATACCCCTTAACCGGTAAATGAACATCACACCTTTCATCAAGGTGGAAAAGGTATCAATCCTTAACTATGCTTAATGGACATCCCACCCTCTATTTAGGTGGCCAAGGCATCAACCCCTTGCTGGTTAATGGACATACCACTCTCCATTTAGGTGGCCAAGGTATCAGCCCCTTGCCGGTTAATGGACATCCTACCCTCCATTTAGGTGGCTAAGGTATCAACCCCTTGCCAGCTAATGGTCATCCTATCCTCAATTTAGGGAGCTACGGTATCAACCCCTTGCCGGTTAATGGACATCACACCCTCCAATTAGGTGGTCAAGGTATCAACTCCTCTACAATGATAGTGGACATCACACCCTCCACCAAGGCGGTCATCTTAGAATAGCATAGATACGTCTCATAAACATAGATCATATAAACATTCACTTCATCTCATAAACTCATTAAACTCAGAAGACATGGTTTGGACCTTCAATTCCTCAAGAAATCACATCCGGACATTTTATCAAACATTTAGAGGGTGTGTAATGCTAGTATAAAACCATGAAATATAGAGATCAAATCATGCAAGAAAATATATTGTAAAACCATCAATCAACACCTTGCAACACCTTGAAGCAATATACATCAAAACCCCTCATCAAATCTTACAATAGATCTAAGATTTATAGCTCAAAACATAGCAAAACTGTCACAACTTTACATAGCTTTAACAAAGAGTGCAGTGAATTTCATAATATGCAAGACCCATTTGTAAATCAACTTTAAATTATGCAATTTGACTAAGAAAGATATTAGGTCACCATGGGTAGAAGGACCCAAAGGGTTGAAACCCATATACCTTAGCTTTGGAGATGAACTTGGTGAAAATTGGAGAAGGAGACTTGAAGCTTGAATGAAATCCTTGAGGAAATCCTTAAGATTGGTCTTGCATTTTGGGACTTGAATTTAGGGTAAAGTATGAATCTAAGTGTTTGAGAGGATATTAGGGAATATTTAGGATGATATGAGGGTGAAATAAAGCTATGTATAGGTACTTTCAAGTATGGGAACCCTTAGACCCAAGACTTGAAAGTCTTGGACCAAAGTAAAAAAAAAAAAGAACCAAAATAACACTGCTCCGCGTCGTGGAAGCGACACGGATTACTCACTAGAATTTGCATTTTTGCACATATGAGTTCTACAAAAACGAGCATAAATTCTTCATCTGAACTCGGAATGAGGTGAAACCAAGTGTGTTGGAAAACTAATTCAAAGAGAGTTAATTTGGTAGGTCATGGGCCACCCAGTTCTTTGTGTGATAAGAGATATGCCCCTTTAAATTTGACCCTCCTAAATCATATTTTTACTCTTTTCTGATTTTGATACGGTTGCTCTAAAATTCGGGTTAGACCCCTCCCCCACTCAATTTTTCCCCCCGAACAAGAATACGAGGTCGTATTTTTGAAATAACGAACTGAGTTTTAGATATATGAAAATCACGATTTTGGGCACTTTCGAGACACATTTTCGGGCACTTTTTGGGGTCGTTACAATGTCTCCCCCTTGGAAACATTCGTCCCTGAATGTAAAAGAAACGTACATAAGAAAAGTGATCATGAACAAATCAGCCCCAACAATAATGCACCATTACATTAAAACACCATTTTCAAAATCTCAACATAAGGGTAAAATCATCATATACTTGCCAACTTAAACATGAATGCATATAAATGACATGGGGGATGAAACATAAGACTTGGAATCATAGAAAGGGTTTGACATATTATCATAATCTTGAATAGAATGAAAGAGATATGGATGTTGCTTCTCCCATGCTCGCACCGGCTCCCCGAGAGACACATATGAATAGACGACTCCACCAAAAGGGACTTGACGAACACCACATCAATATTAGTAAACCTCTTCACTCATCCATCCCCACCTCCACCAGGATCTTCTCCTAAGTCAACTTATCCTCTACATCACCCACCATTCAAAGAGTTCTATAGCACTAGAGCCACCAACATATCTCCTCAACCTAGAAACATGAAGAACCGAACAAATCATAATCATATCCCTACGCAAATCCCATCCATATGCAACCTTACCAACTTCTTCCACACTCTAAAAGGACATCACAATAATGACTTAATTGTCAACCTTGAATACACCTATTCCACTTGTTGCCACGAACCACCATCTCCCCCTTGGGAGATAACCCCCACTCTACCATCTTTCCACCCAAAACTTTGAACTCTAATAAGGCGGAATCAAGGCCTTGCTTAAACTAGACCTCCTTAACCAAAGAAGATTGAACCACCAAGAACACTATACTACCATTCTCAACTTTCCTCAACCTAACTTCCAACCTAACTAATCGATGGACCCCACTAGTCTCCTCTTTGCCACCATCAACAACACATGCTAGGCTACCTAGAGTACTAACTGCAACATTAGCCTTACCGGGGAAAATAATGCACACTCGTTCATAATCCTTAAAGAATTCTAACCACCTTCTTGCTATCCACAATGCACACCTATCATATTTAGCAAACAACCTCTCATCTTCCGAGACTTGCAACACTATCCCCCAATGATTCACAAGCTCTAAACAAATCAATACCTCATCACTAGAGACCACCACAAACCTATCAAGGTAGGGTTTTTAAGACCCTATTTATGAAACCTATACACACAACCGATGCATAAGCCAACCAAACAACTCTATCAAAAGTGCTTAGGAATATCACCTACCCTCATCCTTACTTGGGGACAAAACCCAAACCAAAGATCAATCTTAGAAACGTGACTAACCCATTGTAGTTGACCAAATAGATCGACCATCCTCAACCATCTTATTACAACCTTATGGGTTCTACACTCATCGGAAACATGTTATGCAAGTAGCCCAAACTATCGCAAGACCTCCAATACATCAAGCTAAGTTTATCCAAGATCACAAGACAAGACTTCTATGCAATAAGAACATGGGGCAACTCTTAGAGATCAATTGAACCTTTCAAGAATGGACCTACCCATTTTTCTACCACTTGACAAACCCCTCCACAAAGACGGGTTCATTAGAGAGTCGGAAACTAACTCTACGGGTCCCACCACCAAAGGAGACACAACATGCATGAGACTATTCCTTTCCAAGTACAACATCAAAATCCACCACATCAAATCTAACAAGCCACAAGGAAAGACCTAATGCAATATGAACATGGAACAATACCTATGAACTTTCTAGCAACAATATACCCATCCAAGAGGTAAACACCAAAGGTTCGCATAACAACTCGGGGCACACAAGAAGCCCACTAGCAACCAAAAGAATAAAGAAAGAGATAATGGTACACTAGCCCCAACAATGCACACGTATCTAAGTCAAGGAAATTTTAACATACTGGTAGCAACATCGAGCACCCCATCTACGTCTTGCCTCCTTTGAAGAGCATAGAATCGATTACGTTTTTGATAATCCCCTTGATCAACTTCACCACTATTACCCTTGTTGTGTTTACTAGGACACTCATTCATCTTATGGCCCATCTCCCCACATCCATAACAAGCATTAGTACCTCTCAAGCATGGGCCGTCATGGCATCTACCACACCTTGGACATCTAGCATAAGGCACCATAATCCTTCTTTCCTTGGGACTCCGGAACTTTCCTTCAAAACCTCTTGGCGTCCTTTCCCCTCTTCTTCCTTCAATTGTTCGGCTTACATCATCAACCGGGACAAAAACTCGTCACCAATCAACATAGAGGACCAGCATTCCTCACTCACCAAGTCGGAGACACCCATCACAAATTTATTCATCCTAGTCCTTGCATCGGCACTAGTTGAGGAACATATTTTGAAAGTTAGGTGAACTTGAGGGCATACTCCCTCACACTCATATCACCTTGTTTTAAGTTCACGAACTCCATCAACTTAGCTTCCCTAAGCTCAAGTGGGAAGAATCGATTAAGAAAGGCCACTTTGAACTTCTCTAATAGAACCATATTACCATTTCCCTTCTCCCCCTTCCATTGATCATACCATATTTGGGTTACCCCTTTGCGTTGGTACGCAACCAACAATGCTTTTTAATTCGGCCCAACACCTATGATCGTCAAAATCTTGTAGAACTCATCAATGAATTCTTGTGGATCTTTATCTACCTTTGACCCATAGAACGCCGGAGGATTCATCCTCATGAAGTCCCTTTCCCTAGCTCCTGGGGTAGTAGCATGAGGGGCTTGGGCCCCTTGGTTTACTTAATTGGCCACAACTTGGACAAGCATAGTGAGAGCATCCTGGAACTCACCATTGGTAGGGTGCTCATCGAGAGTTTGGGCCCTTCATCCTTGAGTGTTAGACATGATCTAGCATAGCAAAGAACAATCATTAGGGGGAAAACTTACTCCAACTCTATAGCATGACTTAGAACATGAAGAAGGGAAACTTTTCTAAAATGTCTCATAGCCTCCTACTCATAGTTGTGGTGCACAACACAATCATGAATAAGACTCTAATAGACGCGGTGTGTTAGACTCTGGGGATCTATCAACCTAGTGCTCTGATACCATCTTTGTCACAACCCAAGCCTAGGGTGTAGATGTGATCGACGAATGGGGAACCCGAAGGAACCCCAAATAAGCCTCATAGCATATCATCACACATCCTTAGTCGCAGAAGCAAGATAAAACAACACGAGAAACATAAACAAGGAGAAATTGGGACTATGGGAGAGAGACTCATATATAAATAACTTGAATAACATAAGTGAGTCAAAGCTCAAGCAGAATACATATTTGTCCAATAACACCTTTAACATAGAACTTAACGGGGCCGAAGACAAGCAACCGGGCTCAACCTCATAGTCAAAGTATACCAAAAAGGAAAGATAGTCAGTCTTCAATAAATAGCATAAGAACATAGATATTTCCCTCGGACATGAGGACTCACCAACTAGCTTGAATGAAAGCCACTAGCCACGTCGAGGATGATGATGACCGAATGGAGCTTCGATTCCTACATGGTAACATCATATAGGCATAGAGTATGCGTTAGTACATTTAAATGTACTAAGCATCTAAGATACAATGCAACAAAAGATAGGAAACATAATCGAAATGCATAAACATAGACAATTGGATAGCATAGTAATTATATGACATGTATGAATGTTGCTTGAAGTAAAATCATGCTTATATAAATCATAATACATAGGTAGAAAGAGACCATCATCATGGACGAAGCCAATAGTGCTTAGCATCCAAGGTTTGGCACCCCCTTGGAGGGTGATCAAGGTACATACCCCTTAATCGGTAGATGAACATCACACCCTTCATCAAGGTGGCCAAGGTATCAATCCATCAACTATGGCTAATGGACATCCCACCCTCCATTTAGGTGGCCAAGGCATCAATCCCTTGCCGATTAATAGACATCCCACCTGCCATTTAGGTGGCCAAGATATCAACCCCTTGCTGGTTAATGGACGTCCCACCCTCCATTTAGGTGGCTAAGGTATCAACCCCTTGCCGGCTAATGGACATCCCACCCTCCATTTAGATGGCTAAGGTATCGACCCTTTGCCTGTTAATGGACATCACACCCTCCAATTAGGTGGTCAAGATATCAACCCCTCAACAATGATTAGTAGACATCACACCCTCCAACAAGGCGGTCATCTTAGAATAGCACAGACACTTCTCATAAACATAGCTCATATAAACATTCACTTCATCATCATAAAGTCATTCTAATCATAAGACATGGTTTGGACATTCAATTCCTCAAGAAACCACATCCGGACATTTTATCAAACACTTAGAGGGTGGATAATGCTAGTATAAAACCATGAAATATAAAGATGAAATCATGCAAGAAAATCTATTGTAAAACCATCAATCAACACCTTGCAACACCCTGAAGCAATATACATCAAAACCCCTCATCAAATCTTATAATAGATCCAAGATTTATAACTCAAAACATAGCAAAACAGTTACAACTTTACATAGCTTTAACATAGTGTGCAGTGAATTTTATAATATGCAAGACCCATTTGTAAATCAACTTTAAATCATGCAATTTGAGTAAAAAGGAGATTAGGGCACCATGGGTGGAAGGACCCAATGGTTGAAACACACACACCTTAGCTTTGGAGATGAACTTGGTGAATATTGGAGATGGAGACTTAAAACTTGAATGAAATCCTTGAAGAAATACTTAAGATTGGTCTTGAGTTTTGGGACTTGAATTTAGGGTGAAGTATAAGTCTAAGTGTTTGAGAGGATATTGGGGAATATTTAGGATGATATGAGGATGAAATAAGGCTAAGTATAGGTATTTTCAAGTATGAGAACCGCTTGGCCCAAGACTTGAAAGTACTGGACCGATGTAAAAAAAAAGGACCAAAATAACACTGCTCCGCATCATGGAAGCGATGCAGATTACTCACTGAAATTTGCATTTTTGCACATATGAGTTCTATGTTAACGGGCATAAATTCTTCATTCGAACTCAGAATGTGGTGAAACCAAGAGTGCTGGAAAGCTAACTCAAAGAACTTTAATTTGGTAGGTCGTAGGTCACCCAGTTCTTTGTGTTCTAAGAGATATGCCCCTTTAAAGTTGACCCTCCTAAATCGCGATTTTGCGATTTTCTGATTTTGATACGGTTGATTTAAAATTTGAGTTAGACCCATTTACCTCTCAAGTTTTCCCCTGAACAAGAATATGAAGTCGGATTTTGAAATAACGAACGGACTTTTTAGATATACGAAAATTATGATTCCGAGCACTTTCGAGACAATTTTTCGGCCACCTTTTGGGGTGGTTACACAAGGAGCATGGCATCGAGTTTTCTCAATGTAGGAAGGTTGATGTGAATATCTGACTGTGGCATACTCTTCAACAGATGAAAGTATTGACATGTGTTAGCACTTAGCAAAATCTGGAAAGTGAGTTCGTAATTCTTACACTAAAGAAAAGTTTACACCTCAATAGTGGCTCCATCTTATAGCATCTGTGATGTACTAATAAATTCTACAATGTAATCACATGCATATAATAGACAATTTCTTCTACATTTTTTCTTGTCAGGATGTAAAGGCTCCAATCTTTGGTGTAGACCAAACACAAATGCTAAAGGAAAAAATGCATATCAATAAAACAAGAAACAGAACAAAAATTCACTTGATGCATTTAAGACACTTTTACCATAAATATTTGTGATAGCATTCACTTGATGCATTTAAGACACTTTTACCGTAAATATTTGTGATAGCATTTGAGGTTGTCATTGTTGTTGCAACCCCTTTGCCCCCTCCTTGTTGGAAATAAGAGGTTATATATTATAGAATAGCTTATATAGGTGGAAAGGATATTAAGAAGAGTGGAGAGAACTTATATAACATTGACCTTGAACTTTTTGCTTTTTGCTTGATTGTGAAAATGAGAAGCCGAAGGGGGTAGTTATACTAGTCCCCTTCCTAAATGAATGGCTAGGATCTATTTGATCCAACAACTACAAATGCTACTCTAGAATCTTCCTACAAAAATATCTAAGATATTTACAAGGTAAGATTTCTCTACACTTTCCTAGAGTCTTATAGAAGCTCCCAGGGCCTTATTGCAAGATCTACAAGTCTCTAGGGAATTCTAGAGAATTCCAGAGTCTTCCAGACTATTCTAGAGATCTCCACACATCTCTAGAACCTTCTAGACTTCTCTAGAGAATTCCACACATCTCTAGAACCTTCCAGACTATTTATTGGACCAACACTTGCAAGTCCAATATCAAAAACCAAAGCCCAAATCAAGTTTAGTTTTCAACAGCCCCCCTTAAACTTGATTTGATCATTCCAAGCATATCACACAATCTCTGAAATGTTTCGTGCTTTAGAGGCTTTGTGAAGATGTCCCCAACTTGATCAAATATCTTCGTGTACTTTAGCTGCACCTCGTTGTTTGAATGCATTCCCTGATGTAATGATATCTCGTATCGATGTGCTTACTTCAATCATGGAAGACCGGATTTCTTAAGAGCAATCGCGGACTTGTTGTCCACATGTATCTCTGTTGCCTCCTTTTTTGAGAACTTGAGCTCATCTAGGATTTTCCTTAGTCATATCGCATGACAGACACATGATGTAGCTGCTACGTACTCCGCTTCACAAGTTGATAGAGTTACAATGCGTTGCTTCTTTGAACTCCATGTAAACGTTGTATCTCCCATGTAGAACACGAACCCACTTGTACTCTTACGATCATCAACATCTCTGCCCCAATCGCTATCGCTATATCCAATTAGCTTGAAGTGATTAGAAGGCGAATAGAATAAGCCAAAGTCGATCGTACCTTTGATGTAGCGAAGAATTCGCTTGGCTACCTTCATGTGGTTTATGGTAGGAGACTCCATATATCGACTTACCAAACCAACTCCGTAGAGAATGTCGGGCCTCATACAAGTTAGATACCTCAAACTCCCAACCAAGCTCTTGTATTGTGTGGGATCTACTAAGTATCCTTCATCATTCTTTGATAGTTTGATGTTGGCTCAATCCACCGGTGTGTTCATCGGCTTACAATCACTCATCTTGAACTTCTTGAGCACATCCTTCGCATAACTTTCTTTGGATATGAATATTCCATTCTTTGATTGTTTCACCTCGATCCCAAGATAGTATGACATGAGCCCAATGTCTGTCATCTCATACTTTTGAACCATGGCTTTCTTGAACTTCTCAAACATTACTAGATTGCTACCTGTGAATATCAGGTCATCCACGTACAGGCGCACGAGCATTACATCTCCATCTTTGCTTACTTTGGTGTAGAGGGCATGCTCATGGGGGAATTTTTAAAGCCTTCTTCTGAAAGTACTTGTCTATCCTGCTATTCCATGCTCGCGGCACTTGCTTTAAGCCATATAAGGCCTTCTTCAATTTCATCACCTTATTCTCTTGGCCTTTCACGATGTATCCCAAAGGTTGTTCGACGTACACTTCTTCCTCAAGGTGGCCATTTAGGAAGGCGGACTTAATATCCATTTGATAGATCTTCAAATTATTTTGAGCTGCAAATGAGATTATCAGCCTTATAGTTTCTAGACGGGCGGCAGGAGCAAATACCTCATCGTAGTATATGCGGGCTCATTGGCTCTATCCCTTTGCCACCAATCTTGCCTTGTATCTTTCCACTTCTCCTTTGGAATTCTTCTTGGCCTTGTACACCCACTT
>JAPFFP010095429.1:0-20359 GCA_026153255.1 Solanum medicagineum | reverse complement strand
CCTATATGAAGTGTTGCACTAGAGCATATGATGAATCCTATATAAAGTGTAGAATCGACCATGCCCAATCTGGGGGGTTGGAGCACCCACATAACCTAGTGAAGGGTTTGTACTTCTCCACCTGGTGATGGGGCGGCATCATTACTAACCTAGATGGGGGTTTGTACTCGTCAACCTAGGTAAGGGTTTGTATTTCTCCACCATGGTGATAGGGCGGCATTATCACCAACCTAGATGAGGGTTATACTCATCCACCTAAGTAATGGGGTGGCAACATCACTAACCTACCAAGGGGTTCTTACTTTGGAAATTTAGCTTGGTATCTTCTACACATATGATATCCTATATGAGCATGGTTACTTAAGCATGTTTTACTTTTGCATTGATCATACATGTCAGGTTGTTATATCATGCCTATTGTCTAACGTTATGCATGTTGATTATGAAGCTTATTTCTTGTTGCATTACATCCCACATACTTAGTACATTCAAATGTACCAACACATACTCTTTCCTACATGATATCACCATGTAGGAACCGGTTCTCAAGTTGATTATCCTCCCCTCCATGTGGCTAGTCGGTGCTATTCCAAGCTTGTTGGTGAGTCCTCCATTTCGAGTACCTTAGTCTATGATTACTATTATTTATGTATTGAGATACTTTATTATGGTCTATTTTGACTATGAGGGTGAGCCCGATTACTTTGTCTTAGCCTCCGCTCTATCTATGTATTTGGAGATGTTGTTGGACAAGTTGTGTAATTATGATATGAGCTATGACTCCTTGTCTTGATGTTGATGTTTTGGCGAACTATCCCTTATCCCCTTTTCTTCTTGTGCTTGTTTTATGTCTTTTACATGCTTTTGTGACTGATGATGTGTAATGGTAAGTTGAGAGGCTTGATTGGGGTTCCTTCAGGTTCCCCATTCGTTGTGTCACGTTTAGGCCCTAGGTTTGGGTCGTGACACCCACTTAGCCTAAATGACCAGCCTAAATTGTAGTATATCCCTTGTTCCTAATGTTTGAGCCTAGCATGTACCTATTCTTTGTAAACACTTGATTAACCTAGCCTTGTTAGTTGTAAAATCTTGAAATTGGCCCTCGTCCTTCCTTGAACATTATGCACCTTGACCGAGGCAAAAAGCCTAAGTTGAGGATGGCTACCAAAAGTGATCCTGGTTCCGAGGATGGATATTGTACACCTCAACTCGGGCCAAAAGCCTAAGTTGAGGGTGGCTGGTGTAAAGGTAAAACACAAAAATAAGGGGGAAGTTAGTGGTACAAAGAAAAAGGGAAAATCATGTACTAGGTGTAAGAAAAATAAGTGATTCCTTAGTTGTGAAGTAAAAAGAAAAATGAAGTGTAAAATCATGGCAAAAAGCTGAAAAATGAAAAGAAAGCACCCAGAAAATCTTGACATAGGAGGAAGGGAGAATGAGATGAAAATAATAAAGTTGGTAAGGCAAAAGTGTAGGAAAACGCAATGTCAAGGAGGGCTTTTAGTCACTAAGTTCCAAAATACCATACCAAAGCCCCTTGAGCCTATGTTACAAGCCTAGAAATTCCTAAAGTGATCCTAGTCCAAGTAGTTGAAGGTCTTAGGTATGAGTATAGGAGTAAGTCTATGGTTTTAGGCATGATGGATGAATGTCTTTTGTGAGATTGAGCGATTTTGCATAGTCTCGTGGTTATAAATGAAAATAACATTGAGTATTGGATATGGGACTTCTTTCTGTAAGGGCACTTGCATTGAATTATTAACATTAGGCTTATTCAGTGATTATGGATTGTTGATAGTACCTCAATTGTCATAGTTACGTTGTCACATGCACTAGTCTGTGTTAGTTTGTTAGATGGCTATCTGATCCAATTTTGAAAAGGTGGTGTGGATATCTGAGTTTGGAATTGATGTGATGTACGCCATTAAGTTGAGGTCTGTGAGTTGTTGTATTAACTATGTAGATTGAGTCTGTCGCTTGAGGACAAGCAATAATTTTAAGTTAGGGTGTTGATGTGCTATCAAAATACAATACTTTTGATGCTTAAAACTTGGAATTTTGTGTATTCTCAATGCGATGTTAGTTGGTTTTTTATGTGTTTTTGTGTCATATTTGCAGGATTCCATGGTTGGACTTGATTTTGGGAAGAAATACAGAAGTTGCTTATTTTTTATGTAGTCCGAGACCTTTTATGGGCTATAGACCATTCTATGAGTCATGGAATGGTTTCGTGTACAAATCCAGTGAGGGGTTGGTTCTTTGAAGTTAGTTCTACGAACATGCAGATGGGTCGTGGAATGATCTATGAGTCATAGATCATGGTTCGTACCATGAGGATCAGAGATTGGGACTTTCTAAAAATTCATCAAACGAAACCCCCTAATGGGTTGTAAACCATTTTACGGGTCAAAGAGGAGGTGTCATACACTTAAAGAACAGATTTCCAGTAGCTTTGTACGAGACCTTGACTATGGGCTGTAGAATGCAATACGGCCTGTAAACTAGTTCGTGAGGCGTGCCAACGCAGCTATCCTATTTTGTTTAGTACATGTATTTAAATATTATAAATATGTTTTTTAGGTTATTTTCAGAGGTTTTCGCATAGTACACAAAATCTTGGCGACTCCTTTTAGCTAGTGTGCCACCAACTTGGCTTTTTTCTTCCAATGGAATGCCCATCACCGCGACCACTCGGTAGGCCTCCTCTATGAAGTCAATTGGGTCCTCATTTGTCTTTGACCCATGGTACTCCGGCGGGTTCATCCGCATAAAATGTCATACTCTAGCGGTTGAAGTAGGCACTTAAGTAGGTACTGCTATCTCTCGGTTGGCCTGATTGGTAGTGTTTGGGCCAATAGGGTGAACGCAGCTCTGAACTCTACATGAGACACTCCATCGCGTTATTGGAGTATAGGGAGTTGTTATGTTGGAGTACCTCACTGATGGGGAGCTCTTTGGGGCAACATAATCTAGAAATAAGCCTAAGCCCATCGTTATTTAGCAGAAATACATATTCAACTCTAAGGCACGACATGAATAAGAAAGAAGGAAAGACTTTCCTAAACCATCTCATAGACTCTCACTCAAGATAATGGTGCGCTTCACAATATTGAATGAGACTCTATGCTATAGGGTATGCAAGGACATCTGAGGAACAATTTAAATCTCGTGCTCTGATACCAAGTTTGTAAGACTTCACCTAGAGGCCTAGTTATCACATGGTGAATGAGATAACCAAGGCACCTCACCCACGTCATCTCAAACATCTTAAGCATTCATAGGTACTTAATGAAAATAATTGTGGAAAATCTAAGGGAAAAGGGATAAGGGCCAATTTGATAATGAAGAAACATTAAAAAGCAATGGAAATACTATAATCATTTTCTTTATCCATATGTATACCATCTATATCATAAGTCGATGGGAGCGGTACCGATGGATCTCCATCGAATAGAAAGAAGTCTAAAATAGTGCAACATAGAATATAAAAGTCTTGGAAGGGCTACAAATACATTGTCTTAAACAAAGAAAAGATACAAGATAAAATGAAAAAGTGGAGGAGTCCCAAACTAAGGGATCCATGATCACCAAAGCTAGTCTTAGACATCGAGTACTAGCCATGAGCCAGTGGAGCATGCAAATCATGAAGGGAAAATGTGTGAAAGTATATTTGAATGTACTGTGTATGTGAGATGCAATGCATGGATAAAATTGTAATGTCATTATTACTAAACATAATATATAAGGATACATATGATAAAAGAGACGTAAAGTAAGCTTAAGTATGCATAAGATATATAGCTCAAGATCAATATGAGATAATGCATAACAAAGCATATATAATGAACACAAAACATAAGATCATAAGCTTGTGGAAATAAACCTTAACCAACAGTAAGACCATATGAGCTACGTATACTACATTGAATCCAATGAAGTCCTTCCATTGGGAAAAGGTCAATGCACTCCTTCCGTTGGGAAAAGGAGAATCTACTTACCAAGGTAGATGTCCAAAACTTAGTAACTTTGTAATTTCATCTTTCATAAGATTTAGGCCTACGTGGATCCACTATCCTAGCTGACAAAGGCCACAATGGTGTCACATAGTTAGGGGCATTGAAATTTAGCTTCATAGGATCATGCCTCAACTAATGGAATGAGTCCCAATCTCTAGTCCTCCCGGTGCTAAGTCAACCAATGAAATCTTTAAAACATATTATAAGAATCATAAGTAGCAATCAACAAGAGTATCTCGGAACTTATGAATCTTTCTTAAACATCTTTTAAGGCAATTAACATCATACTTATATCTTTGATAAACGTAAGTTTGAAGATCTTCATTGATGCCCTAATCATTATCATAAACCATAGAAAATTTTACTTGAAAATAGGTAGTCTTAGTTGTTTTATGGAACAATCATAAATCACATAAGTCATAAAGAAACTTCTCTTAAAAAGAAACATTGAAAATGCTCAACCTTTATCACACTGAAAACCATCATGGAGTCATCATCATTAGTCAAATATGCATATATTTACTTAGCAAAATAGTTGTGAAACTTCATGAGTATCATATAATAACATAAGAATCATGAAATCATACGAAGTATGCACATTAACTTGAGAAACTTAAAGAAAAGGTAAAATACTTAATTGGGAACTTTATGAGCGAAAGGATACCCATAAATCAACTCAAATACCTGGAGAAAAAAGAGAGAAACAAAATTGAAGCCTTTGAGGAAGAAACCTAGCATTGTCCTTGAGAGTCTTTGCCTTGGAAAATTTAGGAATTGAAAGAATAGGAGAATAAGGGGTAATCTTAGGACTTGAAGGCTGATATAGGTCCCCATTCCCATGCCCAAAATGACATAGTTTAGGAATAGAAAGGATGAGAATGAAAAATTGCCCATTATTAAAACTACTGGGATCGGCTTATGAGACTCTGGTTATGGGTCGAAGTCCCTTCGTCGGATAACACATATAAAATTTCCTAAAAATTGACTTTGCTAGACTCAAAACCATAGACACATGTTACGAGCCATATACTCATTCATAGGGCATGGTTGGGCTCGTAGATTCCTTCTACACTTAGCCATTTTCACCTTACTCTTGGCAATATTCCAAAAAGGACCTTTACGGGTCGTATCCAACTTCACAAGCCATCTGATAACTCATAGATCATCCTTCAAAAATCTCCAAATTTCCTTCATGTTTGATAGTTCCATTCACGACCCCACCTACAGGTCGTATTACTTTCTTTGGGTCATCACTTGGTCCATGGGTTATCCTATACTTGGAAACTTTCCTCCTTACTGAAGTTATATGTTTAAGAATGAAACCTATGGGCCATATATTCACTTACGGGCCTTAAGTCACCCCATAAACCAAACTTTAGGTCCTTTTTTAGACCAACTTTTATATATTCAAGGCTCCTAAACTAGGGGTCATTACACCTGATGTCTTTCCCGATAATTTTCCTTGTATTCACCCCATAAGAGAAATTGATTTTGGTATTGATCATTATCTAATACCCAACCTATTTCTATACCTCTATATCGAATGGCCCTGGTGGAGTTTAGAGAATTGAAGGAACAATTAAAGGATTGGCTTGATAAGGGATTCATATGACCTAGTGTGTCACCATGGGGTGCTCCCATATTGTTCGTAAAGAAGAAGGATGGTTCACTTTGGATGTGTGTGGATTATCGACAATTGAATAATGTAACCATAAAAAATAAGTACCCACTTCCAAGGATCGATAACCTATTTGATCAACTACAAGGTGCAAGATACTTTTCTAAGATTGATCTCCGGTCTGGATATCACCAATTGAGGGTGAAGAAGAATGGCATTCCAAAGATGGCATTTAGAACTCGGTATGGTCATTTTGAATTTTTAGTTATGTCATTTGGACTAACCAATGCGTTTCATGGATTTTATGAATAGGATCTTCAAACCATATTTGGACATATTTGTGGTGGTGTTTATGTATGATATATTAGTTTATTCGCGAGATGTCAGGGATCATGGAAACCATTTGAGTATTGTGTTATAAACTTTGAGAGATAGATAACTCTTTACCAAGCTTAGCAAGTGTAAATTTTGGCTAAGGGAGGTGGCTTTCCTTGGTCATATTATTTCGGGTGATGGTATTCGAGTTGATCCAAAGAAGATGGAGCCTAGGAAGAATTGGCCTACATTGTTGTCTCCATCCGATATTAGGAGCTTCTTGCATTTGGCTGGATACTATAGGAGGTTTATTGAAGGATTTTCCTCCACTGCTTCTCCTTTGATCCTACCCAAAAGAAGGTAAAATACTAATGGTCTGATGAGTGTGAAAGGAGTTTTCAATTATTGAAGTACCATCTTTCCTTGGCTGTTATTTTGATGTTGCCCGAAGGTTCGAATGGTTTTATTGAGTATTGTGATGCCTCACATATAGGCTTGGGTTGTGTATTGATGCAACATAAAAACGTCATTTCCTATGTTTCAAGGCAATTGAAGGTGCATCAAAAGAATTATCCGACACATGATCTTGAGTGTTGGCCCTTGTGTTTGCATTGAAGATTTGGCGACATTATCTTGATGGGGTGCATGTTGATATATTCACCAACCACAACATTTTGCAACATGTGTTTATCTAAAGGGATTTGAATTTAAAGGCAAAGAAGGTGGTTGGAACTATTAAAGGATTATGATATGAGCATGACGTACCATCCCGGCAAGGCTAATGTTGTGGCCGATGCTTTGAGTAGAGTGTCTATGGGGAGAATTACACATGCTAAAAATGGAAAGAAGGAGTTGGTCGAGGAATTGCATCATTTGGCTCATCTGGGTGTAAGGTTGAATAGCTTGAGCAATGGTGATGTGTCCATGACTAATGGAGCAGAATCATATCTAATAGACAAAGTTAAAGAAAAATAAGACATGGACCCAACTTTGGTTGAATTGAAGAAGTTAGTGGTTGATAAGAAGGTAAAAGTCTTCTCACAAGGGAGAGATGGAGTGATACGTTACCAAGGAAGATTGTCTGAGCCCAATGTAGATGGCTTAAGGGAAAAGATACTTGATGAAGGCCATAATTCCAAGTATTCTATTCATCTGAGATCGACCAAGATGTATAGGGATTTGAGAGAAGTGTATTGGTGGAATGGTATGAAGAAAGACATAGAAAAGTGTATGATGGGATGTGCAAACTGTCAACAAGTGAAAGTGAAACATCAAAGATGGTTTGACTCGAGATATCGAGATACCAACTTGGAAATGGGAGGAAGTGAATATGGATTTCATTACATGTTTACCAAAGACTAGAAAGAAATCTAACTCCCAAAGACTAGAAAGAAAGCTAACTCAATATAGGTGGTTGTTGATAGAATGACAAAAACAACCCACTTTTTGTCGGTTAAAACTTCTTGTGGTGCCAAAGACTATGCTAAACATCCAAGAATTGGTAAGGTTGCACAGAGTACCATTGTCCATTATATCAGATAGGGTGCTCAATTTACTTCTCCTTTTTGGAAGTCATTCCAAAAAGGCATTGGTACGAAGATGAACCTAAGTACAGCCATTTCATCCTCAAATGGATGGACAAGCCAAAAAAACAACACAAATGTTGGAGGATATGTTGAGGGCTTGTGTGCTTGATTTCAAAGGAAGTTGGGATGACCACTTACCTCTTGTTGAATTTGCTTATAACAATAGTTCTCACTCAAGTATTGAAATGGCGCCTTTCGAAGCATTGTATGGTAGAAGGTGTAGATCACCAGTGGAATGGTTTGAAGTTGGAGAAATGTCCTTGATTGGACCAGATTTGGTACTTGAGACTATGGAGAAGGTAAAGGTTATAAAGGAAAGGTTGAAGGCTTCCCAAAGTCGTCAAAAGTCATATGTCGATATTAGGAGAATAGAACTAGAGCTTGATGAAGGTGATTGAGTGTATTTAAAGGTTTCACCAATAAAAGAAGTGATGTGTTTTGTCAAGAAAGGCGAATTGAGTCCTAGATATGTGGGACCATATAAGAGAATGAAGAGAATTGGAAAAGTAGCCTATGAGCTAGGTTTTCCTATTGAATTAGCTATGGTTCATCCGATGTTTTGCGTATCAATGCTAAGGAAATGCTTGGGTAATCCTAATTCTATCGTTCCATTAAAGGATGCATCAATTAAGGAGGATTTGACTTATGAGGAATTACCAGCTAAGATTATAGATCGGCAAGTGAAGAGGTTGAGAAATATAAAGGTTGTATCCATCAAAGTATTATAGAGAAACCAACAAGTTGAAAGTGCTACTTGGGAGGTTGAAGTTGACATGATGAAAGATATCCTTAGCTCTTTCCTTCTATTCAAGCCTAAGATATTTAATACGATCTATTCCTCTTTTCTATGATCTATTCCCAATATGATTGGGACTTTGAAGTCGACCTCACAATTTAGGATCACAAAGTCTACATGGAATATGAATTTCTCAACTTTGATGCGTACGCATAAAGCATCCCCCACGTTTCTTCACCGTGTGGTAAGCCATCAACAACTACATGCTTGCCAGAGCAGGGGCTCTCAATCCTAGCTTCTTGATGACCGCAAGAGACATCAGATTTATGCAGGCATCGAGATACCACAATGCCCTTGCGAACTTCACATCTCCAATAGTGCAGGGCGTGGTGAAAGTGTCAAGACCCAAGCCTAGAGCCTAGATGTGACACGGCAAATGGGGAACCTGAAGGAATCCCAAATAAGCCTCATAGCATATCATACACACATCCTTGGTCGTGGATGCAATAAAATACAACAAGAGATAGTAGATAGAGACAAATGGGGCTAAGGAACAATTCTCATATCATAAATATCAAGAGTCAAGAGAGAGTGAAGGCTCAAATCATAATCAAGCATGTCCAACAACACCTCTAAAACTTAGATACTTAATGGGGCTTACCCTTATAGTCAACATATATACAAAAGAAGGATAGTCGTAGAACATAGTAGGAGATCATAAGCATAGTCCCTGAAATGGAGGACTCACCAACAAGCTTGAGAGATGTCATACTATCCACATGGAGGAGGAGGATCAAGCGGTGCTCCGATTCCTACATGGTGACATCATGTAGGCATAGAGTATGCATTAGTACGTTTGAATATACTAAGTATGTAGGATGCAATGTAACAAGAGATAAGAACATAATCAAAATGCATAAGCTTAGGCAATGAGTAGCGACAACAATATAGCATGCATGTGAGATGCCACATAGTAAATCATGCTTGTATAGAACATAATACATGTGTAAGAAGAGACCACTATCATATTGGCGGATCGTAGCACCCTACCACCCTTGGTGATTGAGGTACTAACCCCATCAATTGGTTGGTGGATTGTCTCACCCTACCACCCTTAGTGATCGAGGTACAAACCCTCCGACATGGTTATCAAGGTACAAACCCCGATATGGTTAGTGGATCGTCGTACCCTACCATCCTTGGTGACCGAGGTATAAACTCCCCGACATGGTTATCAAGGTAAAAACCCCTTGACATGGTTATCAAGATACAAACCCCTTGACATGGTTACTCGGCGTGCAACCTCCGAGTAGGCCATGGTCACATTCCAACAAGTTCGTTTCATCATCATATAGTCATTTAACTCATAAGACATGCATTGGTCCTTCAATCCTCAAGATAACCATAATCGAACATATTATCAAACAATTGGCGAGTGTGTAGTGCTAGTATTAAACCATCCAATTTAATGATGAAATTATGCAAGGAAATCCCAAACCATCAATCAATACTTGGTAACACCCTCAAGCAATATACATCAAAACCCTTCATCAAATCTCACCATAGATCTTAGATTCATAGCTCAAAACATAGTAAAACAATCACAATTTCATAAGCCCCAACATGGAGTGCAGTGAATTTCATAATAAATAAGACTCATGAGTAAATCAACTTTAAATCATGCAAATTTGAGGAAAAGGAAGCTTGGGAATCATGGGTGAAAGAAACCCACATACTTTAGCTTGGGAGAATAACTTGAGCTTGGAGATGGAGATTTGAAGCTTGATTGTTAACCTTATAATCCGGATGAGTTTTGAGACTTTAATTTAGGAGATGAAATATTGTCTAAGTGTTTAGGAGTGTATTTGGGAATGTCTTGAATGATATGAGGGTGAAATAAGGCTAAGTATAGGCATTTTCATGCATGGGAACACTTAAGCACAAGACCCAAAGCCTTGGACGAAGATAGAAAAACTAGGCAAAATTTGTATTGAGGCGTGCCATTGGCGCATCATGCCAGGGGCGCGAAAACCTCTCTGGAATTCAAGTTTTGGGAAATTGAAAATTTGCGACTCATTTGCTCTAAAATCGGGGTTAGACCCATTTCCCACTCAATTTGACCCCCTGAAAAAGAATATGAAGTCAGATTTTTTATATCGCGTAGAATTTTGAGATATATGAAAATTACAATTCCACACTTTCGAGGCACATTTTCGAGCACTTTTTGGGGTTGTTTCAATATCTCCATCTTGGGAATATTCATCCCCGAATGTCAAAGAGATGTAAATGAGAAGAGTGATCATGGAGAAATCAGCCCCAACAAGAATACAACAACATACTTAAAAGATCATTTTCAAAATCTCATCATAAGTATAAAATCACCATGAACTTTATCAATATAGACATGAATGCATGCAAATGACTTAGGGGCTGGAACATAAGACATGAAATCACATAGAAGACTTAGAATTAGTAACGTAGGCTTGAGTAGGATGGAAAAGGTAAGGGTCTCGCTTTTGCATATCCGCTTCGGCCTCCCAAGTAGCACTTTCGACTTGTTGATTCCTCCAAAGGACCTTAACGGAAGCAATGTCCTTGTTCCTCAACCTCTTCACTTTCCTATCCAAGATCTCTACTAGAACCTATTCATATGATAAGTTATCTTCAATTACCCCACAACATCAAGAGGCACAATAGCATTAGGATCACCCAAACACTTCCTCAGCATAGACGTATGAAAGACCGAATTAACCAATTCCATTTCACTAGGCAAATCCAACTCGTAAGCCACCTTACCAATCCTCCTCATCACCTTATCTAGGTCTTAACTTACCCTTCATACCAAAATGGACCATATCCTTTATGGGTGACACCTTTAAATAGACCCAATCACCGACCTTAAACTCAAGCTCCCTCCTTCTCACATCGGCATAAGACTTTTGGCGACTTTGGGCTTTCCTACCTTTCTCTAATCATCCTTACCTTCTCCATAGCAATCACAACTAGATCTGGACCGAATAAATCCATCTATCCAACCTCAAGCCGCCCAACCGGGGATCTACAACGTCTACCATAGAGAGCCTCAAAAGGATCCACTCTAATGCTAGAATGATAGCTATCGTTATATGCAAACTCAATAAATGGAAGATGATCATCCCAACTACCCTTGACTCCAATACACAAGCCCTAACATGTCCTTAAGTATTTGAATTATTCATTCGACTTGGCCATCCATTTGAGGGTGAAAGGTTGTACTAAGCTTTACCTTAGTTCCAAGACCTCTTTGGAAGGACCTCCAAAAGTGTGAAGTGAATTGTGCCCCACCATCCGATATGATGGACAAAGGAACCCCCATGCAATCTCACCAAGTCACAAATGTACAACCTAGCATAATCTTCAGCCCCATAGCCAGTCTGAACCGATAGAAAGTGAGCAGATTTTGTCATCCTATCAACCACAACCAAAATGGAATCAAAACCCTTTCTAGTCTTGGGAAACCCAACCACAAAACCCATAATATTCTCTTCCCACTTCCAAGTAGGAATCTCTATGTCTTAGGTTAGGTCACCTGGCCTTTGATGTTCGGCTTTGACTTGTCTATGTCTTAGGTTAGGTCACCTGGCCTTTGATGTTCGGCTTTGACTTGTTAGGATCTATGGCAACCGGATACATATTTGGCAATGTCCCTCTTCATGCCTCCCCACTAATACACTTCTCTCAAATCCCTATACATCTTAGTAGACCCTGAGTGAATAGAGTAAGAAGAACCATGAACTTCATCAAGAATCTTTTCCTTCAAGCCACCAACACAAGGCACACACAACCTACCTTGGTATCTAAGGGTACCATCTCCCTTTTGGGAGAAAACCTCCACCTTCCCATCCCTTACAAATGCCTTCAATTCTAACAATGAGGGATCAAGATCTTGCTTAGCTTTTACCTCCTCAACCAATGAAGATATAGAACCATCAATGACAACAACACCCCCATCAACACCCTCTTCCAACCTAACTCCCAATCTAGCCAACCGATGGACTTTTCTAGCCACCCCTATGCCACCATCATAAACATGAGCAAGCTACCCATAGACACCCTACTCAAAGCATCCGCCACAACATCAGCCTTACCAAGATGGTAATGCACACTCATATCATAGTCCTTAAGAAGTTCTAACCACCTCCTTTGCCTCAAGTTGAGATCTTTTTGAGTGAAGGAATATTGGAGGCTCTTATGATTGGTAAACACATTAACATACACCGCTTACAAATATGACACCAAATCTTTAATGCAAACAGAATGGCGGCTAACTCAAGATCATGGGTAGGATAATTCTTTTCATGTACTTTGAGTTGTCTAAAAGCATAGGCTATGACCTTACCATTTTGCATCAACACACAACCCAAACTAACCCGGGACGCATCACTATACACAACAAATCCCTCTATCCCTTCTGGTAGTGACAAGAAAGGAGCGGACACAAGTTTATCTTTCAATGTTTGGAAACTCCTTTCACACTCATTGGACCATAAAAATTTGGATTTCTTTTGAGTCAACTTTGTCATGGGGCAAGCAATAGAAGAGAATCCATTCACAAATCACTGATAGTAACCCGCTGAGCCTAAGAAGCTCCTAATATTTGACTGGATCAATGGTCTAGGCCAATTTCTAATCACATCCGTCATTTTAGGATCCACCTTAATACCATCCCCCAACACTACAAGACCTAGAAAGACAACTTCTTTCAACCAAAATTCATACTTCTCATATTTAGTATACAATTTATCTGCCCTCAATTTTTGCAACACTACCCTCAAATGGCCCACATACTCCTCCTCACTATGAGAATAGATCAAAATATCGTCAATAAAGACCACAATAAATGAATCAAGGTAGGGTTTGAAGACCCTATTCATTAGATCCATGAAGATAGATGGTGCATTGGTCAACCCAAAGGACATCACAACAAACTCAAAATGCCCATCTCTAGTTTGGAAGGTCGTCTTAGGAATATCAGACTCCCTCACCTTTACTTGTTGTTACCCTGACCGAAGATCAATCTTAGAGAAGTGGCTAGCCCCTTACAATTGGTCAAATAAATCATTGATTCTTGGAAGAGGATACCTATTCTTAATGGTGACCCTATTAAGTTGCCAGTAGTCAATGGACATTCTAAGAGACCCATCCTTCTTCTTCAAAAACAACACTGGTGCACCCCAAGGTGATTGGCTAGGTCGAATGAAACCCTTCTCCAATAAGTCCCTCAATTGCTCCTTCAACTCCTTTAACTCCGTCGGGGCCATATCGTACGGAGGAATAGAAATGGATTGAGTATCGGGGAGGAGGTCTATACCAAAATCTATTTCTCTTTCGGGAGGAACACTGGGGAAGTCATTTGGAAAGACATCAAGGAACTCATTTACAACTAGAACCAACTCTATGGGAAGGACTTTAGACTCCACATCCCTAACCCTCATAAGATGGTAAAGACACCCCTTAGAGATGAACTTACGGGCTTTAATGCAAGAGATGAACCTACTCATGACTACCCACATCATGACTATCCCACTCAAGGACGGGTTCATTTGCGAATTGGAATTTCACCCTACGGGTTCTACAATCAATAGAAGCATAGGATGCATGCAACAAATCCATCCCAAGAATAACATCAAAATCAACCATGTCCAACTCAACAAGATCACAAGGAAATATTTTATGCAAGATGCAAATGGGACAATTTCTATTGACCTTTCTAGCAACAATAGGTGCACCTATAGGAGTAGACACCTTAAATGACCCACACAACAATTCGGGCTCAACATGAAACTTTTTGGCAACAAAGGGGGTAACAAAAGAAAGAGTGGCACCTGGATCAATCAAAACATATACATCAAAATCAAAGATTTTCAACATACCAATAACGACGTCGGGCACCTCATCAACCCCTTGCCTCCCATGTAAAGCATAAAATCAGTTGTGCCTTGGGGCACCATCTTGTCGGCCACCTCTCCCAAGGTGACCGCATTGGCACCCCGGCCTTGAGGATGAACATCCTTACCTTTGTTGCAATCACGAGGGCAATTAACCTTTTTGTGACCCAATTCCCCACAACCATAACATGTGTTAGTATCTCTCAAGATGGGCCCTTATGACCCTTACCACGCCTTGGACACACATCATTAAAAACCACAACCCCAAACCTAGGGTCCTTGGGAAGTCATTGCCAAACCCCTTATTAGAAGTAGGAGAAGACCCTTGGCCTTGATGGAATTGGCCACCCTTCCGACTATGGAACTTTCCCTCAAAATGGGCCGTCTTGGCCTCATGACTCCTCCTCTTTCTCAATTTCTCCTCTTCCATTTCTACGTCTTAAGTTATCAAATGGGACAAGTACATATCACTAATTAACAGGGCAGGCTGGCATTCCTCACTCACCAAGTCGGAAACACCCATCAATAATTTGTTCATTCTAGACCTTGAGTCGACAACCAAGTGGGGAGCATATTTAGAGAGTTGAGAAAACTTGAGGGCATACTCCCTCACACTCAATGATCCTTGTTTTAAGTTCATGAACTCCACCAATTTAGCTTCCCTAAGCTCAAGAGGGAAGAACCGATTGAGAAAAACCGCCTTGAACTCCTCCCAAAGCACCACATTGTTAACTCCCTTCTCTTCCTTCCATTGATTAAACCATATTTTTGCCACCCCCTTGAGTTGGCAAGCCGCCAACTCTGCTTTCTCCTCCGATCTAGCACCCATAATAGCAAAAACCTTGTATGCCTAGTCAATGAACTCTTGAGGTCCTCATCCACCTTTGACCCATGGAATTTCGGGGGATTCATTCTCATGAAGTCTCGCACCCTAGAAGCCGGTGTAGGAGCATGAGGGGCTTGGAACCCTTGGTTGGCTTGATTAGCCACAACTTGTACAAGCAAAGTGAGAGTATCCTGAAGCTCTCCATGAGTCAGTTGCTCCTCGAGTATGCTGGCTCTTCTTCATCATATGTTAGGATAGCATAGCAAAGAACAATCATTAGGGGTGTATAACCTTACTTCAACTCTATAGCACTACTTAGAACATGAAGAAGGGAAACATTTCCTAAAATGCCTCATAGCCTCCTACTCATAGTTGTGGTGAACAACACAACCATGAATAAGACTCTAATCAACACGTTGTGTTGGATCTGAGGATCTAACAACCTAGTGCTCTAATACCAAGTTTTTCACGACCCAAGTCTAGGGCTTAGAGGTGACACGGCAAATGGGGAACCCGAAGGAACCCCAAACAAGCCTCTTAGCATATGATACACACATCCTTTGTCGCGGATGCAATAAAATATAACAAGAGATAGTAGATATGGACAAATGGGCCTAAGGTACAATTCTCATATCATAAACATCAAGAGTCAAGAGAGAGTTAAAGCTCAAAGCATAATACAAGCATGTCCAACAACACCTCTAAGACTTAGATAGTTAGCGGGAGCCAAGACAAGCTACCAGGCTCACTCTCATAGTCAACATATATACAAAAGAAGGATAGTCTTAGAACATAGTAAGAGATCATAAGCATTGTCCTCGAAATGAAGGACTCACCAACAAGCTTGAGAGATGTCATACTAGCCACGTGGAGGAGGATGATCAAGCGGTGCTCCGGTTCCTACATGGTGACATCATATTGGCATAGAGTATGTGTTAGTACGTTTGAATGTACTAAGTATGTCGGATGCAATACAACATGAGATAAGAACATAATCAAAATGCATAAGCTTAGGCAATGAGTAGCAACAACAATATGGCATACATCTGAGATATTATATAGTAAATCATGCTTGTATAGAACATAATACATGTATAAGAAGAGACCACTATCATATTGGTGGATCGTTGCACACTACCATCCTTAGTGATTAAGGTACCAACCCCATCAATTGGTTGGTGGATTGTCGTACCCTACCACCCTTGGTGACTAAAGTGCAAACCCCCAACATGGTTATCAAGGTACAAACCCCTCGACATGGTTGTTGGATCACCGCACCCTACCACCATTGGTGACCTGGATACAAAACCCCCGACATGGTTATCAAGGTACAAACCCCTTTGATATGGTTATCAAGGTTCAAACCCCTCGACATGGTTATCCGGCGCGTAACCTCCAAGTAGGGCATGATCGCATTCCAACACTATATAGGAGAAAACCATATACATACATTCATTTTCATCATCATATAGTCATTTAACTCATATGACAAGCATTGGGCCTTTAAATCTCATGATAACCATAATCATACATTTTATCAAATACTTGGCGAGTGCGTAGTGCTAGTGTAAAATCATGCAATTTAGGGATGAAATCATACAAGAAAATCCCATGTAAAACCATCAATCAATACTTGGTAACACCCTCAAACAATATACATCAGAACCCGTCATCGAACCTCACCATAGATCTAAATTCATAGCTCAGAAAACATAGTAAAACAATTACAATTTTCATAAGACCCAAAATAGTGTGCAGTGAATTTCATAATAAGTAAGACCCATGAGTGAATCAACTTCAAAATCATGCAAATTTGAGAAAAAGGAAGCTTGGGCATCCTGGGTGAAAGAAACCCACATACCTTAGCTTGGGAGAATAGCTTGATGAAGATTGGAGATGGAGACTTGAAGCTTGATTGTTAACCTTAGAATCCGAATACGTTTTGAACTTGAATTTAGGAGATAAAATATTGTCTAAGTGTTTGGGAGTGTATTTGGTAATGTGTTAACTGATATGAGGGTGAAATAAGGCTAAGTATAGGCATTTTCATGCATGGGAACACTTAGCCCAAGACCTAAAGCCTTGGACCGAGATAGAAAAACTGGGAAAGCTTTGTACTAAGGCGCGCCCTTGGTGTGTCACGTCAGGGACGCGAAAAGCTCTCTGAAATTCGATTATTGGGAAATTGAAATGGTGATTCGTTTGCTCTAAAATCAGGGTTAGACCCATTCCCTACTCAATTTGACCCCTGGATAGAATATGAAGTCAGATTTTTGGTATCGCGTACGGATTTTGAGATATATGGAAATTAGGATTCCAGGCACTTTCGAGGTACATTTTTGGGCACTTTTTGGGGTTGTTTCAGAAAGCACTGGGATATTCTCGCTTTTGCATCGAAGACCTTGTAGCAATAGCACTATAATGTGAAAGCTCTTGCAAGAGCTCCTAACTCACAGTGTGCTTCTTTGTAACCAAGTCCTTCACAAACTTCGCATACCCTAGCATCTTCTCCAATTCCTTGATGAGAGAGATGTTGATGGAGAGTTAGTTCAGTATAGGAGAGAAAATGCATGAACTTACCCTCCTCCTTCTTTTTGATTCTTTGAGGGAAGAGAGGAGGTGGTCTAGAAACGAGCTTCAGCTTTTGTGGCACCTCTGCAGCATTACTCATCCCATCCTTAGCACAATCATCTCCGGTATTAGCATCTTTGACCTCAACTGTCTCTTCTCGAACATAATAATCATCGACCAACATAGGAGGATCAATGGTACTTTTACCAACATGAGTAGTGACTGTCATACACTGCCCTTCATTCTTTGAGTTTTGAACTGTACAGCTAGGCAGTGTACCTCTCTGACGCTAGTTGAGTTGAGTTGACACTTGACCAAACTGTTGATCTAGCTGTTTGATACCAACAGATTGAGACTCGATTTTCTGATTTATGCTGGAGATGTTAGACTTTATCCCCCTTAAGGTATCATCTTGTGTGTCAGCCTTATTCAATAGTCGGTCAAACATCTCCTCAATACTAGAACTACTAGCACTAGTATCATGATTATGTGGTGGCACATAAACACCATTTCTATAGTTGTCTCTACTACCCTAATTAGCATCTCTGTCTTGGCCTCTATTCCTATCGTAGTAACCTCCATTGTTATGCTTAAAAGCACTGACTCTGTTATAATTCCAACCTTAGTTTTCTTGACCTTTGCACCAATAGTTCTAATTGGACCCTTGGGAATTGGTCCAAAATCCCCCGTCCGATCAGCAACGAATCAAGTGTCCTCCTCATAGTAAGGCTCCCATTACATGTGCACTCACAGGGGCTGATGAACAACTGGATTAACTTTGTTCTTGATTCTTCTTCATCATCATCTCCATGTTAGTACTAATCTAAGCAAGCTCTTGCATTATCTCCTCATTTATTTTAGCTTGCTTTGAATTAATACTGACAGCACACAAGCTCTTTGTAGATGATTTGTCCCTTGGCCCCGATGCATGACATTCTAATGTTCACGCTCCAATAAGATTGTGGTCGTTGTTAGCAATTAACCTAACCGAAGGTTAGGGTTGAATCCACAGGGAATACACGGCTTGACTATAAGACTTCACTGCTAATCATTTCAACCATCAATAACTAAAATCTCTAAATAGGGGGGGTTGTGATTCACAAATGAAAAGTAAAATTACGACTATACTACTACGCGGGAAAACACTCAATTTTAGGGACAACTTGGGGATTGTGTTTCCCATGGTTCATTGACTCGACTATCTTAGGTAACATAACCACAATTGAAGATTAGCATGCAGGATGATAATTTAGGTTCTTCTATCCCTCTTGTGAAGGTGAAGGTCGAACTTTACCTTGGTGTTTGTTCGGCAACCATGGTGTGCCAACTAACCGTTACCAATTGTCCCAGTCAACCTCTCCTTGGTCAGGTTCGATTTATTAGATGAGAAGACATCGATAGAATCCTATCATCTACTTCCCTTTTCCTATTCGTCACTACCTTGGTCGGGATCGTGATAGTAGGCGGGGTTTGGTGTTGGCCACCACCAAACAATAATCATAATGAAAGGAAATAGACAATACATGCAAAACCCCAATCATAATGCAATTAACCTAGGTTATCTCAAGTCAACTACCCATGGTTCCTAAAACCCCAAGTTATGGGTGCTTAGTTGCTCATGGCTAAGGCAAAACAAGCAAAAATACACATACAAGACATGAATGAAAGTTTTATTAACAACAATGAAGAAAGTAGGCACCACAGGTTGCAAAGCCACAAGCTTGATTGATCAACAATGATTACAAGGCAGGAATTACAATCCCCAAAATTGGGTTTCCCAAGAGAGAATAATAAACTAATCTAAAAAAACTAAGAAAAGATTCAAAAGATGATTGTAAAATGTCTCCTGGTCGAACTCCCTTCTAAAAACCTAACTTAAACTATATATAGTATTTACAAAATAACCCTAGAATTGACACAGAAAAGACAGCTGGCAACTGATAAGTCTCACAGGTACGACTCGAAAGATGACCTACGAGTCATAGTCGGGGTCTTGTATCAGGTTCTTGGCATATTGGACTAAATTGGTACGACCCATAGGTACGAGTCATTGCTTAAGCTATGACTCGTATGTTCTTCTCGTAGTCTTGGCCTTTAGTTTTTGGTCCAACATTTTGGCTCTCTGATTCCTGCTACAAGTCTACTATATGAGTCATAGTGAAACTTACGACTCATAGGATGGCCTCGTAGGGGTGACCTCCACTTAGCTTATTTTTTTAGTTTTGGTCCTTGATTCTTACTACAACACACCCTATGCCTTGTAGCTTGGGCTACGACTCATAAGTGTGCTTGTATGTCCTAAGCTTCAGCAAAATTTGCAACTTTTCTTCAAAATCATGCCAACCTAACTTTTCTGCAAGAAAAACACAAAAACAGATAAAACCCATAAAAAGCCCCATTAAGAACTCACAAAGTCCCTTGTTTTAGGCATAAAATGTGTTGTATTTTGACAACACATCAGCATCCTCAACTTAGAATTGTTGTTTTTCCTCAAGTGACGACTCGATCTATGCAGACAAAGATAAATACATAGCGGCTATGCTAATAGCATATAGCACAATCCTTTGATTCAGGTACCCAAATACTATTTTCAAAATAGGATTGCAAAGTTATTAAGCAAACAAGAACATAATGAGATATCTGGCAATCCAACTATGACAAGCTAAGGAGCATCAACCGTCCATAACCACTGGTATAGTCTTATGCTAGTCAAGTAGTGCAAATTCCCTCACTGGAAAGAAGTCCCTCATACTCACTCAAAAGC
>JAPFFP010095411.1:0-20361 GCA_026153255.1 Solanum medicagineum | reverse complement strand
TATATATTTAATATAGTAAATTAGCACAAATCACTCTCTAAGGATTATGCATATTGAATTTGGACTCTAAATTGAATATGAATCATTATTTTTTTGCATAATTCAAATTTTAATACAAGTACGGTCACAAATCTGAAGACAAGATCAAATTTGTAAAAAAAACCAAAAAAGCAAAAATTGTAATTTTTTCATAATTTATAGGAATCCTACTTTTCATAGTTATAATTTTTCATAACTTGTAGGAATCTGGTTGAAGTCTCCATATTCTTGATATCTATATATACCCACGTATCCTTGGTGGTTAAGTATCGATTTGCGACATCATCAAATTCCATTGAGTCCATGTCTTATAAGTAAGTCCCTTCCTTAACTTTTTCCACTGCTCAACGCAATAGTATTGGTAAAAAAATTCATATCTCATTGTAGGAAAATCTAAATTGTGTTTCATTTAATTTTTCAAAAACTAGACTAGCGGAGCCACAAAATATATGAAAATATCAATCAAAAAGCTTGTGGATTTTCTCAGGTAATTTTTTGAATTCAGCCAATACATTTTGATGAGCTGACTGCACCGGCTTTGTGTAGCTTGAGAAACAAATTACATCTTGATGTAGGGACTTCTAAATTATGTTCAGCTTGATTTTTTAGGAACTGGACTCATGGATCTACAAAATATCTGAAAATCCAAACAAAAATCTTGTGGATTTTCTCGGGTAAATTTTTGAATTCAGTTCAAAATTTTGAAGAGCTGACTGCATCAGCTTTGTGCGGCTTTATAAGAAAAATTATATCTTGACGTAGGAATTAATTTACGTTCCATTTGTTTTTTCAGAAACTAAACTCATGAAATTACTAAATATCCAAAAAAAATCAACCAAAAAGCTTCTGGATTCTCTCAAGTGACTTTTTGAATTCAGCCCAAAATGTTGATGAGCTAACTACTCCAGCCTTGTGCAACTTTACAGAACAAAATCTTATCTTGATGTAGGAATGATGAAATAATAAATGATTTACATTGTTAGGAAGAAGATTCATAGGGTTAAATCATATACGAAAATCATATTTATATCGTATTTACATTGATTTGATTTTCTATTCAAAAATTAGCCTTCAAATGACCGCAAAAATTTGACATTGCAATCTTTGTGCTAGACGTAGTCTTACTAAATCTGATCCTTTGCCTTTCATTCTTTTTTGTCGGTTTTGCATATAGCTATACGGCTTTGATTCCACAACATGATGAAATTTTATGACCATAACACGCTTCATCCTTATCTGGAGATAGTGAGTGACCAACAAAATTTGATTGCTGAAGTACTAGTTTTGGAGGTTCAACCTTTGGCAACCGCCATTTTATATCTTGTCAATGGGTTGCCTGACGAATTTTTTTACCTTAAAGAATGGTCATATGTGGGTACCAAAGACGTTATGAGAAACTTCTCGAGTAAGACTACCAGCATGAAAGTTTCTCTTTTGAAATCCGTAATTCATCAAGAAGCTGCATCCATTGAATTTTCTCATCCCAAGAAGTGTTTCAACAATTGGAGTGTTCCGTCTTCTAGCTTTAGAAACATCTGCTGCACAGCTGTATACTGGGAACGGGTTGAGGATGTGCTATCCCATCACAAGGAGACGTTGGAGTACATTAAGATTTACGATGTCATATATACTTCTTTGTTCAAATATTACTATGACGACAATGTACTACTCCCTCCGTCCCATTTTATGTGACACCCTTTGATTTGTCACAACGTTTATGAAAAAAAGGAAGACTTTTAAAATTTGTGGTCTAAAATCATTCTTAAATATATTTGTGGCTGAGAATCATTTCATTATAGGTAAAAAAAGAATTTTAAAAGTAAATTGTTTCTAATTAAATTAAAGTGACATTCTTTTTGGGACAGACAAAAAAGGAAATGGTGCCACATAAAATGGGACAGAGGGAGTATATGATTTTTGTGAGCTTTGGAGCCCATTACCAATACGCTTTCTACTTTTATTGGGGAAATGTCCATATCACTTTGGGACTTACTAGCAATTGTAAGTCTTCCTGTCTAAGTATCCATTTATGACGAAGTCATTCCTTAGGCAAAGGAATTGACCCAGTCAAATGCTCAAGGAAGTTTGTTTCTTCCTAAAAGTTCTCTACATTTATTTTCGATCTTCTACAACTTGGCAAAAGGTGATCTCCATAAAGTGTCCATCTACGATTGAGTGAAGTTTTGGTTCAGAGGACCAAATAAATATGCAAAGCCTCCACAAATGGTGTCAAAGGCACGAGCCACAAAGCCAAGGTTGAACCATAATCTGTATGGACACATCGACATTAATTTCCTTCCATGGACCAATCATGAGAATGTGCTCTTTGTTAAGTTAGGCATGGAAGAGTAGCTTAGAGATGAGACTAACTTGGAATCCTTTCTCTCTTGTTGGCTCTCTAAATTTGTGCTTCTGAAAAAGAAAGTTGGCTACATGCGTACTAGAATTTTCAAAGCTGCGAGTTTGATGGCCATGGAGAAAAATTCTCTCTGGCAATCCCAGTTCTTGCAAGTATATATCGCAGCTTGAGAGACATTTTCACTTCTTCCAATCTGAGTATGAAAAATATATTTTTTTCCTATACACTACACACAATACACTACACACATGGATGGTTAAGAGAGTATTTTGGGACCTATCATTGTGCCGTTGACTCACATAGAATCATACTTTTATTCAAGATTTCTGACGAGAAAATGACTAAATGTTTTAATTTTATTGATGCTCAAAAGTTATTTCAACAGGATGATGCCCATTGCCTGTATCACTTGACACTATTACAAGGCAAAGATTTGCATCTTATTGATAATGGTCAACTCTCAAATTCACGGAATGAATATACCATAAGTCCTCACTCAAGCTATGTCACCCTTAGATGTGATTCAGATTTTGTGGTGGAGTTCTATAATGCTATAATATTTAGTCAACAATTTGATTTTTATCGAGATATCCCTGGAGATCTTATGGAAAGACCATATGATAGTATGTTGCCAACATTAGTGCAAATTTGGAACTCCTCTTTCGACTTGGCACTTCTTCAAAAGTCATCATCCTGATGCGCCCACTAGAAGACACTCCATTAATGACTTACGAGTATGCGATTGGTGGTTATCTCATACGGTAAATCCTTCAAAAGAAATTAGTCGAATCATTTTGAAAAATTCAAAGCAAGACCATACACCCATGTCATCTAAAGGGACTTCTGATCAATCGAAAGAAAATCCACATTCTTCTTCTAAGCGTAGGGTGAAGTCAAACAAAATTCCACAAGTCATCAAGACCTTATCCAAGTCCAGAATTCTGAAAGGGACATATATACCTCTGAAACCAAAATTAAGGCATCTCATATTAGCCTTAAAGGTGACACCGTTGCTTCAAAAGTTGATAAACGTTCCCACATCGTTACTTCATTAGGTGGTGTTGACCAAGCCAATGCTTCTTCTAGTTCGATAGAGAATAAGGATTTGTCATTGCATCTGTCCCAAAAGGAAGGCACAAAAGTTAGATGACATTTGTTGTGATCTAGACACAATTGTCATTGATGATAACACCTTTATGGATGAGGATCCAAACTCTACATCATTGTCTGATTTAGCAAAACAGGTAAGAGTCCTTTTTTTTTTCTTTCCTCTCTTTTCTTTTTGTTTTTTACCTATACGAAATCTTCTTGCAAACAAAAAAAATTTGATTGTTTCTTTTTCTTTTATTTTCTTAGTTGGACCTTCAAGATCTATGCGGCAATTATTTTGGTGATGATGTGATTAAACATATTGCTATGGGCTTTAATGACATTGACATGGCTGCAAAAAGTTCTCAGTTTTCCCTTAAAGATGGAATATCTCCATAAAAAATAGTCTTACCTAGGAAGTTGTCTTTCACTTCTTTAAATGAGAAGAAACTTCCCCAAGAAAATAACATCAATATGACTGAAGTTACTGCTAATCAAATCATACATCCAAAGTTGTTCTGACCTTGTTTATGGCCATTGCATTCTAGCGCTCCATCTTTTGATCCACAAGAAATCATTTTTCGTGTCAAATCAATCTTTGTTTCTGAGATATGGGGTGCGTTGTGTGGATGGATTGCATAATTTTTCTTTGGGTTTCTTATATGGTTTTGCTGAGTTAGAATCGAGTATTGCTTCAACTCTTGATGAAATAAAAAAAGGTCAATATTATTGATATCTCTACTTTGGAAGATCTTATTAAGAATTTCTTCAAGTCATATGCAGAGTATGATGCTTTGAGACCATCAAAGATGGCTAAAGAATCGCATGAGAAGGCCCTTCATTATGCACAAAAATGCCTTGATGATGCAAAGTTGGAACATGAAAAGTTGGATGGATCTATAGGGAAGCTCCAAGTAACCCTCGAATGTGGAGAAGAATCTAGCAGCCTTAACCTCCAAGAGTAAGAAGATCATCACGCTCCTTAGTAGACATCAAGAGAAGCTGTCCAAAACTCAAGAGATCATCACCATGACCGAAGGAGAGATTTATACAGTTGAGATGAACCACATGTTGTCTAATGATGAAGCAGATAATTATCCAAACTAGAAGATGCGGTTGAGACGAGTAGTCAAGATATTTTAAACTTCACATCATTTTCATAGTTTAGATTCTTTCTTAGGATTTATTTGTTTATTTACTTGCTTACTACGATGTAGTGATTTATTTTTTTTAAGCAATAAATTGGTAACTTATCTTTTAGTATGAATTTTTTGATTATGTTCGAATTCAAAATGGTCTTACTAAACTTTTCAGCTTTGCATGCCTATGAGAACATTTATAACTCATAGCTAGAGCATCGAAATTCTGAGATTCTTTTTTTATTGGAAAAATAACTTTTAGAACTTCAATCTCCACAAAAATCACAGCCTTAAGATTTACGAATTCATACATATTTGCCTTTGAAGTCAACTTAGAATTTGGCATGCTTGATTTTGCAGCTTCTCGCGCTTGTAGAAGAAAATTCATAACTCGAAATTAGAGCATCCAAATCATGAAATTCTTTTTATGTTAGAAATATAACTTCTCAAACTTCAATCACTTTAAAAAATATAGCCTTATGATTTATGGATTAGTACAGATTTGCCTTCAAAGTCAGCTTAGAATCTGACATACTTGATTTTACAGCTTCGCGCACTTGCAGAATAAAATTCATAACTAGAAATTGGAGTGTCCAAATCATGAAATTCATTTTTTGTTAAAAATATAACTTCTCAAACTTCAATCACCTCAAAAATCACAACCTTATGATTTATGGATTAGTACAGATTTGCTTTCGAAGCCATCTTAGAATATGACATACATGATGTTTCAGCTTCACGCACTTGCAAAAGAAAATTCCTAACTAAAATTGGAGCGTCCAAATCATGAAATTCTTTCTTTGATAGAAAGATAACTTCCCAAACTTCATTTTTTTCAAAAATTACATTCTTATAATTTTCTGATTAGTACAGATTTGCCTTCGAAGTCAGCTTAGAATCTAGCATGTTTGATTTTTTAGCTTTATGCTTCTACCGAAGAAAATTCATAACTTGGAGTTGGAGAGTCTAAATCATGATATTTTTATTTTTTGTTGAAAATATAATTTCACGAACTTTAATCTACATGAAAATTGTAGTCATAAGCCTTATGAATTTATACGAGTGCTTTCTTGAAGTCAACTATGCTCTTGAACTTTGCATACTCCTAAAAGAACCTAACTTATGTTGAGAGCTTTTGAATCATCTCTCACTAATCCATTTTGGTTGTTTTTATCATCATAATAATTTTTTGAGAATCATCATCTGAAGTAATGACCCAAACTTGATGGTGTTTGTGACGAGTCCCAACCACCCTTGAATTCTACAAGATTTAGACTATTCTCTCCCTTCCTTCTGAAGCATAGATGTGTTGAGTTTCTCTCAAGAGGTGAAGCAATGAAATACTCTTTATGATTTGCTATAATCTTTGTCTTTATTTACATATAGCTCCTCACTTAAAAATATTAATATGATGATCATATAATGATGTGTAACCTCCCCCCCTTTTTTACTCATGTGACTGGACCTAGAATAATAAACACTCTAGGTTGTCAACGTACTTCAATGAAGAGGATCAAATCATACCGTAGTTCAGAAGATAAGTAAAGTTTTTATGTTTTTTGTCCTAATTTTTAACTAGGCTGCATCTTTCGAGATTTTCAACCTAGTGTACACATTCTTTTGGGTATCGTACACAGTTTATACTCTCGTGGGCTAGGAGTATGCTGTTGCCTTAAGGATTGTATTTCTTCATGAACTTTCCATTATTGGGACCAATCCCCAAGCCATCTACATCTACAAACTTGTAAGGACCCTTTGAATAAGCTTCTTGGATGATATATGGACCATCCCATTTCGAGGTGAACTTGGTTCCCGATTTATGTGATGTGATGATTGGTCTTCTTACTACAAGTACTTAGTAACCAACTTGGAAAGACTTGCGGTGTACTTTTTTATTGAAAGCACAAGAAAGACAAGCTTGGTAACATTCAAGGCTTTGTTGCGCTTCCAACCTCTTCTTAATGAGAGCTTCTAACTCTTCAAGGCATAGACTAGCATTTTCCTCTTCAGTAAGTCCTTCTTAGATGATAAGCCTCAATGATGGTATTTGGCGATCAAGTGAAAGGACTGCTTCAGTTCCAAAAATAAGAGATTATGGAGTTGCTTGAGTTCGCATGCGATGAGTCGTCTGATATGCCCAAAGGGCTTCTTCCATTATATCATGTCATTCTCTCTTAGATTTGGAGAACTTCTTTAATACGTTGCATAAAGTCTTGTTAAATCCTTCGTCCAGTCTATTTGTAGCAGCATAATACATTGACGAATTACGTTGCTTGAAGCCAAAATGATCACAAATCTTATCCATCAATTTGTTGGTGAATGACTTTTTATTATCTGTTATTATATAACTAGGAATGCCGAAATGAAAGATAATGTTCACCTCAATGTAGTTTGCAACATTCTCTTTTTTTATTTCTTTGAGGGCCAGAACCTCAGCCCATTTTGAAAAGTAATATATTTCCACCAAGATGTATAAGTAGCCTCCATACCAACCACATCTAGTACCTAAGCATCAAACGACCAATATGCAATTGTTGGATGTAGTACTTCAGGAGGCTTGTGTGCAATATTCACATGAAGTTGACATGTCCGACATCTTTGAGTATAATACAAACAATCTATCACCATTGTTGGCCAACAACTAGAATGTCTTGCCACCAAGATGTATAAGTAGCCTCCAGACCAACCACGTCTAGTACCTAAGCATCAAACGACCAAGAAGCAACTGTTGGATGTAGTACTTCAGGAGGCTTGTGTGCAAAATTCACATGAAGTTGACATGTCCAACATCTTTGAGTATAATACAAAAAATCTATCACCATTGTTGGCCAATAACTAGAATGTGTTCCTTGCATGGCCTGGGTTGCCTTTTCATCTCCCAAACAATGCAAAAGTATTCCCTCAAATGATCTTCGATATAAAGTATTTTTGTAGTAAAGAAATCAAGGAGCACGACGACAAATTTCGATCTTTCTTTTTGGATTTTCCGGAAGTATATTGTAGCACAAGTAATCAATGATAACTTGTAACCAATTAACTTTCTCAACCTCAAAAATGGCTAAAAGATATTTGAGATTGGTCTCTTCACCTTGATTCTCATCCTCCTCTGGTGGTACTATCCATTTTTGACCAATAGTGACTTGTGCTTGGTTGGGCAAAGTCAATGTTCAAGCCAAAGTAGCTAAGATATCAACATTCCTATTTTCTTTTCTTGGAACATGTTGAAGAGTTACATCTCCGAGCTATCCAATCAAATTTTGTGCATAATTATAATAAGAATGCAACTCTGGCTTCTTGACTTCGTAGTTACCCAATAATTGACTAATCACCAATTCAAAGCCCCCAAAAATATATAACTACAATTGCTTTGTGTCAACCACCATTTCAAGCCCAAGTAGCAATGCTTGATATTCTGTAACATTATTGGAGCAACATTGCATCAAGGTGAAGGAATACGACAAGATCTCCTCTTGCGGAGTGACAAATATCACCCCAGCACCAGCTCCTTCACAATATGAGGCACCATCAAAATACATTTTCCAAGGTGATTGAATATCAACGACCATTGTATCTTCATCTGGTTGTTCCTCACATAACTCTCAATCATCATGTATTGGATGGTCTGCTAAGAAGTACACCAATGTTTGTCCTTTCACAGCCTTCTGAGGAACATATACTATCTCAAACTACTAAAATTAGAGATACATCTTGCCAGTAGATCATTGAGGGCAGGTTTTAACATCATAAATTTAATGGGATTTGCTTTAAAAATAAGATGGATGGTATGAGCTTGAAAGTAGTGTTTTATATTCTGAATTGAGAAGATTAGGGCCATACATAACTTTTCGATCGGCGAGTACTTCAGCTCATTTGGTGTCATCATCCTGCTCAAGTAGTAAAGATATTTTTCTTTCCCTTCACCATTCTCTTAGGCTTAAAGTGCCCACTGATCTTTCTAGAGTTTATATGTATAGTATCAACGGTATTTTAGGAACAGGAGCTGCTAAAATTGGCAGTCTTATCAAGTAAAACATGATGCTCTTAAAGGTAGTGCGGCAAGCTTGGTTACATTCAAAAAGAGTTCCCTTTTTCATGAGGTAACTTAATGGCTGGCACTTTCCTACCAGATTTGAGATGAATCTCCTGAGATATGCTGGCTTCTCTTAAAGGCTCTTTAATTCATGGATATTTCTTCGCTTGGCCATTTTCAGAATCGCATCTATTTTGAATCGATCAATTTCTATACCTCGATGTTGTACAATTAAGCCAAGGAATTTTTCAAAGGTAACTCCAAATTCATATTTCAAAGGGTTCATTCTAAGTTGATACCTTCGTAGTAGATCAAACACTATTTTCAGGTCATGCAAATGATCATCCTTTTTTATTTACTTCACCACCAAATCATCCACTTAAAATTCAGCAATTTTGTGAAGAATGTTATCGAAGATGTTTTGCATAGCTCTTTGGTATGTCTTTCTAGCATTCTTCAAGCCAAACGACATCACTTTGTAGCTGTAAATACCCTTAAGCATGCGAAATGTCGTACACCACTCATCCTTTAGCGACATGCAAATCTAATTATAGCTGGATGAACCATCCATAAAATACATTGCCTCATACCTAGTAGTGGCATCAATCATAAGGTCTAGGAAAGGTAGTGGAAATTTATCTTTGGGACACACATTATTGAGATCCCTAAAGTCAACACAAACTCGGATTTGTCCATTTTTCTTATGGGGATGATACTTCTGATCCATGTGAGATACTTAACTTCACGGACGAAGCCAACTTTAATAAGCTTGTTAACTTCAACTTCAATTATGGGAACCAGTTCAGGCCTAAAGCATACTTGAGCTTGCTTGTAGGAAGTGCACCCTTTTTGATAGTGAGATGATAGAATGCTACCTTTAGGTCTAATCTAAGCATTTTATTTGTAACTCCAGGCAAATACGTCTTTGTATTTTTTGAATAAGTCAATGTAGGCCTTCTCTTCATCACTATCAAGTAAAACATTCACAAAGGTCGGTCTTGGATCATCATTAATGCCAAGGTTGACTTCCTTTGGCGCGTCAACCATTGCTTTTACTCCTTCAAGTTCAGGTGGCGCATCCTTAGCGTCTTCATCTTCTTGAGGTCTGTTACCATTAAAAGATATATGGTAACACCATGAGGCATCCTCCAAGTCTTTATCAACTTTATTTGGAGTCAAATTACATCTTTCATCTTGTGTAGAAATATGTAGAGCCAATACTTTCTTCATCTGCATCACGTTTCTTGATGTAGACAACAAAATGTGATTTTGCTTTTAGTACTTCTCCACATGAAACCACGAGGTTCTTTTGCTGCCTCATTCTAGAAGGGATTAGACTTTGAAAATCCTTTAGGAATATTTTGAGATTTAGGCAAAGTGGAAGCTTTAATACCCACCCCCATAGTTTATCCAAAGCGTATTTTTCTTCTTTAATAGCCCTAACATCTCAAATATGGAAACTCTTATTGTTGATCTTAAGTCAATAAAAGACAAAAGGCCTTTTGTCGGAAAGAACAGGTTCATTATCTGTAGTGATATAGTTATTGCTAACCCTTCTATTGAGAATGCAAACTGGTAGAGGCCGTTTGTATCCTAAACCTTCATGTTGTTGCCTTATAAAGGGTTCTGATGGAAGCTTACTTAATTTGATAGTTCACCAGGATCATATCCAACTTTTGCTAACAATCAATAAGCATAAGGATCAAAATCTTAATTTGTATGCTTTGTTAGGAGTGTTTCATTTTGCAATGATTTAGGAGCCATAAATTTCCAAATAATTTTCTGGATGACTTCATCATGTCAATCTGTTTAATAGGAAGGGTCAATCCATCTAGTGCATCTCCGTGTGACTTGAGAGAGTGTCTTTCATTTTCCTTGGCCTTTGGAGTGTAACAAAGAATGAGTATCACTGTGTTACTTAAAGAAGCAGCATTTACGTTAGGTACCTTTGTCTAGATAGCCAAGCTTTGAGTCTCCCTTGTTTGCAACTTTAATATTGCAAACAGGCACCTCAACTTTCTTATTTTGGAGTTTAATCGCTTTGGTTGAAATGCCATCAACTTTTGCAGCATATCTCTTCAAGTAAAACTTTGCATCAACAAAGTGTGCTTCGATTTCACTGAAGAGAATATCATCTACAACGATACTTTTTATGACTCCATCCCCATAATACTTTAGACATTGATGGTAGGTAGATGGAACCATTTTGTTCTCATGTACCCAAGGCCTTCCGTGCAAGATGCTAACAAAGTCTTCACATCAAATACATATAGCCATAAGCTTAATTGTAACTCACTTATAGTGAGGTCCAGTTTAACAGCCCCTATGGCCCTTTATCCCCTTTGGTTGATGTCATGCACGAGAGGGTACCCTGGATATGGCCAGCACCCATAGACAATTGTTAGTCCCCAAATGAACCACTTGGCCTCATCACATTCATTCATTCAACATAACTTTAAAAAATCAGTAGAAAACTATGATAGTAAGAAGTGGATAGTCTAAGTCTCAAATATCATATCAAATAGATAGGCTAATATGGAAGATACTAGCTCAACAGAATCTCAAAATCAATAACTCAACTCTAGTCTATGAAGCCTCTATCACTATCAAATGGTGCCAATGGCAGACCCATAGCTACCTCAAACAAAATAAAGCTAACTCAAAAATAGCTCTAGGAAGCTAGATGAAAATAAAATAGTGATCCTCTGAAGTAAAGGAGGCTCTGTCACGACCCAAGACTAGGGCCTAGATGTGATACGTCGTAAGGGGAACCCAAAGGGACCCTAAGCAAGCCTCTTAGAACATCATTACACATCCTTGGTCGCGGAACCAATAGATACAATATAAAAGAGTTAGAATAGGGGCAATGGGCCTAAGGGAAAGCTTGCACAACATCATAATCAAGAGACAAGAGACAAGAGACAAGCTCATATCATAGACATCAAGAACAATAGAGTCAAGGCTCTAAGAATAGATACATAACATGTCCAACAAACACATCTATACATAGATAAGAGCAGGGGCCAAGACAAAGTAACCGGGCTCAACTTTATAGTCAAAGTAGACAATAAAGAATAAAGTATCAATACATAATAGGAGAAACATAGACTAAGTTCCCCGAAGTGGAGGACTCACCAACTCACTTGAATAGCACCACACTAGCCATGTGGAGGAGGATGATAAACTTGGACACCGTTCCTACATGGTGACATCATGTAGGCATAGTGTATGCATTTTAGTTCGTTTCAATGTACTAAGTATGTAGGATGCAATGTAAACAAGAATTGAGCATCACAATCAAAATGCATAACAATAGGCAATAGACATACTTATAACAATATGACATACATGATCGATGCATAAGTAAAACATGCTTAAGTAATTCATGCTCATATAGAATATCATATGTGTAGAAGAGACCAAGATAGATTTCTAAAGTATAAACCTCTTGGTAGGTTGGTGATGATAGCACCCATCACCCTAGTGTGTGAGGTACAAACCCCTCATCAAGGTTAGTGATGATAGCACCCATCACCCTAGTGTGTGAGGTATGAACCCCTCATCAAGGTTACTGATGATAACACCAATCACCCTAGTGTGTGAGGCACAAACCTCTCATCAAGGTTAGTGATGATAGCACCCATCACCCTAGTGATTGAGATGTTGACCCCTCAACTAGGTCACACGGATCTGGCATGGTCTAATGCAACACTTTATATAGAATATATCATATGCATAAGCTCATTTCACCATTATATAGTCAATCATATCATATCTCATGCTTTGGACCTTCAACTCCTCAAGAAACCACATCCGGACATTTTATCAAACACTTAGAGGGTGTGTAACACTAGTGTAAAACCATGAAATATAGAGATGAAATCATGCAAGAAAATCCATTGTCAAACCATCAATCAACAAATTGCAACACCCTATAGAAATATACATCTAAATCCCTCATCAAACCTTACAATAGATCAAAGATTTTAAGCTCAAAACATAGCAAAACAGTCATAGCTATACATAGCTTTAACATAGTGTGCAGTGAATTTCATAATAATCAAGACCTATTTGTAAATCAACTGTAAATCATGCAATTTGAGTAAAAGGAGGTTTGAGTATCATGGGTGAAAGAAACCCATGAAATAAACCAACATACCTTAGCTTAGAAATGAACTTGGTGAAGATTGGAGATAGAGACTTGAAGCTTGAAGAATAACCTTGACGGAGAACCTTAGCTTGGGATGAGGGTTTGGGACTTGAGTTTGGTGGGTGAAAATACGACCAAGTGTTTGAGTGAGTATGGGGAAATATTTAGGATGATATGAGGGTGAAATTTGGCTTAGTATAGGTAAAAACACATTTGGGAACACTTAGAACCAAGACTTAGAGGTCTTGGACCGAGCTAAAAAAATAGTCCCCAAAATGAACTGGGGCGCTTCGCGAGGCGGTCGCGAAAACCCCTCTAGAAATTGCATTCTTGGAATTTCGTAATTGTTAATCTTTCGCTCTTAAATCGGGGTTAGACCCTTTTTCATCTAATTTGGACCCCTTGAACAAGAATATGAAGTCGGATTTTAAAATAGCAATGGATTTTGAGATATATGAAATTTAAAATTCTTGGCATTCCAAAGCACGTTTTCGGGCACTTTTGGGGGTCAGTCCAACATCTCCCCCTTGGGAACATTCGTCCCTGAATGTAAAAGATACGTACAGGACAAGAATTATCATAAATAAACCAGCCCCAACTAAAGTGCAACATTACATTTAAAACACCATTCTCAAAATCTCAATGTAAGTGTAAATTCATCATAAACTTGCCAACTTAAACATGAATGCATATGAATGACATAGAGGATGAAACATAATACGTGAAATCTCATAGGGGAACTTAGAATTAGTACCTTAGGCTTGAGTGGAGTGGAAAAGATAAGGATACCATTTTTGCATATCCGTTTCAGCCTCCCAAATAGCACTTTCAATTTGTTGGTTCCTCCAAAGGACCTTAACGGATGCCATCTCCTTGTTCCTCAATCTCTTCACTTGCCTATCTAGGATCTGAACCGGAACCTCCTCATAAGTCAAGTTATCCTTAACAACACCCACAATATCAAGAGGCACAATAGCATTAGGATCACCAGCACATTTCCTCAACATTGAGACATAGAACAACGGATGAACCAAATTCATTTCACTAGGAAACTTCAATTCATAAGCTACCTTGCCAATCCTCTTCAAGACCTCATAAGGACCAACATATCTTGGACTCAACTTCCCCTTTTTACCCAAAACGGACCACACCTTTCATTGGAGAAACTTTCAAATAAACCCAATCACCCACTGTAAATTCAAGGTCTCTTCTTCTCACATCGGCATAAGTTTTTTGATGACTTTGGGATGTTCTTAACCTTTTCCTAATCATCCTAACCTTCTAAAGGGCCTCCATAACCATATCCTATCCCAGTAAGGCCACCTCTCAAACATCAAACCAACCGACCGGTGATCTACAACATCTCCCATAAAGAGCCTCAAAAGAAGTCATACCGATGCTAGAGTGATAGCTATTATTGTAGGCAAACTCAATCAAAGGAAGATAGTCATCCCAAATACCCCTCAACTCCAATACACAAGACCTTAACATATCCTCAAGGGTTTGAACTGTCTTTTCGGCTTGGACATCTGTTTGAAGGTGGAAGGTCGTACTAAGGTGAACTTTTGTACCAAGACCCCTTTGAAAAGACCTCCAAAAGTGTGAAGTGAATTGTGAACCACGATCCGATATGATGGACAAAGGAACCCCATGCAAACTTACTAACTCATGGATATATAACCTTGCATACTCTTCATCCCCATATGTGGTGTTAACTAGTAGAAAGTAAGCCGATTTCATCATCGTATCAACCACCACACAAATGTAATCAAAACCTTTCCTAGTCTTGGGCAACCCAACGACAAAATTCATATTAATCACCTCCCACTTCCAAGTGGGAATCTCTATGTCTTGGGTTAGGCCACCTGGCCTTTGATGTTCGGCTTTAACTTGTTGACAACTATGGCAACCGAAAACGAATTTAGCAATGTCCCTCTTCATGCCTCCCCACCAATACATATCCCTCAAGTCTCTACACATTTTGGTGGAACTGGGGTGGATAGAATATGGAGAATTATGGGCCTCATCAAGAATTTTCTCCCTCAAACCATCAACACAAGGCACACACAACCTACCTTGGTACCTAAAGGCACCATCTCCCCTTTGGGAGAAAACCTATACTTTGCGCTCTTTCACCAAGGCCTTCAATTCAAGCAAGGAGGAGTAAAGATCTTGTTTTGCTATCACCTCATCAACCAAGGAAGATTTAGACCCATCAATAACCACAACACCATCATCACCAACCTCTTCCAACCTAACCCCCAATCTAGCCAATCTATGCACCTCTCTAGCCATTTCCCTATTACCACCATCAACATGAGCTAGGCTACCCATGGACACCCGACTCAAAGCATCCGCCACCACATTTGCCTTACCCGGATGATAATGCACACTCATGTCATAATCTTTAAGAAGTTCTACCCATCTTCTTTGTCTCAAGTTGAGATCTTTTTGAGTGAAGACCTATTGAAAGCTTTTATGATCGATGAAGACAATAACATGCATCCTATACAAGTAATGACGTTAAATCTTTAATGCAAACACAACGGCGTCCAACTCTAGATCATGGGTAAGGTAGTTCCTTTCATGTACCTTGAGTTGTCTAGAAGCATAAGCTATGACCTTACCATTTTGCATTAGCACACAACCCAAACCAACTCCAGATGCATCACAATACACAACAAAACCCTCAAGCACATCCGATAGTGACAATATAGGAGCAGACACAAGCATATCCTTTAATGTTTGGAAGTTTCTCTCACATTAATCAGTCCATACAAACTTAACCTTCTTTTGAGTCAATTTTGTCATAGGGGAAGCAACGGAGGAGAACCCATTCACAAATCTTCTATAGTAACCCACAAGGCCCAAGAAGCTCCTAATATCTGACGGGGTCAAGGGTCTAGGCCAATTTCTAATCACATCAGTCTTCTTAGGATCTAGTTTAATACCATCCCCGACACCATATAACCCAAGAATGCAACCTTGTTCAACCAAAATTCACACTTTTCATACTTCGCATACAATCTCTCCTCCCTCAACCTTTGCAAAACAACCCTCAAATGACCCATATGCTCCTCCCAACTATGCGAGTAGATTAAAATATCATCAACGAAGACCATAATAGAGGAATCAAGGTAGGGTTTGAAGACCCTATTTATTAGGTCCATGAAGATGTTCGGTGCTTTAGTCAACCTCAAAGACATCACAACAAACTCATGCTACCCATATCTAGTCTGGAAGGCCATCTTAGCCCTCACTTGGTGATACCCGGACTGAAAATCAATCTTAGAGAGGAAGCTAGCCCTTTGCAATTGGTCAAACAAGTCATCAACCCTTGGAAGAGGATATTTATTCTTTATAGTTACCCTATTGAGTTGCCGGTAATCAATGCACATCCTAAGTGACCCATCCTTCTTTTTCACAAACAACACCGGAGCACCCCAAGGTGATTGACTAGGTTTAATAAATCTGTTTTCCAACAAATCTTTCAATTTCTCCTTTAACTCCTTCAACTCCGCCAGGACCATAGGGTAAGGGGGAATAAAGATAGGTTGAGTATCAGGAAGGAGATCTACGCTAAAATCTATCTCCATTTCGGGAGGGACACCGGGAAGGTCATTTGGGAAGATATCAAGAAACTCGTTTACAATGGGGACCGACTCAATGGAAGGGACTTTGGACTCCACATCTTTAACTCTCACAAGATGATACAAACATCCTCTAGAAATCAACTTATGGGCTTTAATGCATGAAATGAATCTACCCTTGACCACCACATCCTGACTTTCCCATTCGAGGACAGATTCATTAGGAAATTGAAACTTCACCCTACAGGTCCTACAATCAATAGATGCATAGTAGGCGTACAACTAATCCATACCAAGAATGACATCAAAATTTACCATGTCTAATTCAACGAGATCACAGGGCAACAACTTATGCAAAATGCAAATAAGACAACTCTTATAAACTTTCCTAGAAACAATAGAGGCACCAACTGGAGTAGACACTTCATATGACTCATGCAACAACTCAGGGACAAATGGAACTTTTTAGCAACAAAAGGGGTAACAAAGGAAAGAGTTGCACCTGGATCAATCAAAGCATACACATCAAAGTCAAAGATTTTCAACATACCGGTAAAAACGTCGGGGACCTCACCAACCCCTTGCCTCCCACATAGTGCATAAAATCGATTGTGCCTTGGGGCACCACCTTGAGGACCATCTCTGCCCAATAGAACTGCATTTGCACCCTGGCACTTGCCACAGTTTCTTGGACAATCTACCTTCTTAATGACTAAGCTTCCCACATTCATAGCAAGCATTAGAACCCTTCGAACATGGGCCATTGTGACCCCCCCCCCTCACATTTAGGACACACATCAATGGGAGCCACAACACCAATACCTTAAGGCTTAGGGAGGTCATTGAAAAACCCCCCTATTAGTAGCATGGTGAGACCCTTGGCATTTATGGAACCGTCCACCCCTTTGGAACTTACCCCCAAGATGGGCCCTCTTGGCCTCTTGCCCCCTTTTCTTCCTCATATTTTCTTCCTCCATTTGCTTGGCATAGATCATCAGCCGAGACAATTCCATGTCACTAATTAGCATGGAGGACCGCATTCTTCACTTACCAAGTTGTAGACCCCCATCACAAGCTTGTTCATCCTAAATCTAGGATCGGCCACCAAATGAGGAGCATACTTTGAAAGTTGATTAAACTTGAGGGCATACTCCCTCACACTCATAGCAACTTGTATCAAGTTCATAAACTCCACTAACTTAGCTCCTTTAAGCTCAACAGAGAAAAACCGATTAAGGAAAGCCAATTTGAACTCCTCCCAAAGCACCATATTACCAACCCACTTCTCACCCGTCCATTGATCATACCATATTTGGGCTATCCCTTTGAGGTAGTACGCCGCCAACTCCGCCTTTTCATTTGGCCCAACACCTATGATATTCAAGATTTTGTAGATCTCATTAATGAACTCTTGTGGATTTTCATCCACCTTTGACCCGTAGAAAACCGAAGGATTCATTCTTATGAGGTCTCTTAATCTAGCTCTCAGGGTAGTAACATAAGGGGCTTGGGCCCCTTGATTGACTTGGTTGGCCAAAACTTGGGCAAGCATAGTGAGAGCATCCCCCAGCTCACCATTGTTAGGTTATACCTCGGGTGTTTGGGCCCTTCGTCCTCGAGTGTTTGGTATGATCTAGCATAGAAAAGAACAATTGTTACGGGAAATACTTACCACAACTCTATAGCATGACTTAGAACATGATGAAGGGAAATTTTTCATAAAATGTCTCATAGCCTCATATTCATAGTCATGGCGCGCTTCACAACCATGAATAGGACTATAATCGATGCAGTGTGTTGGACTCCGAGGATCTATCAACCTAGTGCTCTGATACCAAGTTTTTCATTACCCAAGCCTAGGAACTAGATGTCACACGGCACAAGAGGAACCCAAAGGGACCCCAAGCAAGCCTCTTAGAACATCATTACACATCCTTAGTCGCGAAAGCAATAGATACAATATAAAAAAATAAGAATAGGGGCAATGGGACTAGGGGAAAGCTTGCACAACATCATAATCAAGAGACAAGGGACAAGCTCATATCATAGACATCAAGAACAATAGACTCAAGCCTCTAGCATAGATACATAATATGTCCAACAAACACCTCTACACATAGATAAGAGCGAGGGCCAAGACCGAGTAACTGGGCTCACCCTCATAGTCAAAGTAGACAATAAAGAAGAAAGTGTCAATGAATAATAGGAGAAACATAGAATAAGGTCCCCGAGGTGGAGGACTCACCAACTCACTTGAATAGCACCGAACTAGCCACGTGGAGGAGGATGATCAATATAGGCACTGGTTCCTACATGGTTACATCATGTAGGCATAGGGTATGTGTTAGTACGTTTGAATGTACTAACAAGAATTGAACATCACAATCAAAATGCATAACAATAGGCAATAGGCATACTTATAACAGTATGAAATACATGATCGATGCATAAGTTAAATGGGCTTAAGTAATTCATGCTCATATAGAATATCATACGTGTAGAAGAGACCAAGCTAGATTTTCAAAGTACAAACCCCTTGGTAGGTTAGTGATGATAGCACCCATCACCCTAGTGTGTGAGGTACAAACTCCTCATCAAGGTTAGTGATGATCACACCCATCACTCTAGTGCATAAGGAACAAACCCTTCATCAAGGTTAGTGATTATAGCACCCATCACCCTAATGTGTGATATACAAACCCCTCATCAAGGTTAGTGATGATAGCACCCATCACCCTAGTGGTTGAGATGTTGACCCCTCAACTAGGTCATCCGGATCGGGCATGGTCTAATGCAACATTTTGTATAGAATATATCATATGCGTAAGCTAATTTCATCATCATATAGTCAATCATATCATATCTCATGCTTTCGACCTTTAACTCCTCAAGAAATCACATTCGGACATTTTATCATACACTTAGAGGGTATGTAATGCTAGTATAAAACCATGAAATATAGAGATGAAATCATGCAAGAAAATCTATTGTAAAACCATTACTCAACACCTTGCAACACCCTCTAGAAATATACATCAAAACCCCTCATCAAATCTTACAATAGATTAAAGATTCATAGCTCAAAACATAGCAAAACAGTTACAACTTTACATAGCTTTAACATAGTCTGTAGTGAATTTAACAATAATCAAGACCCATTTGTAAATCAACTTCAAATCATGCAATTTGAGTATAAGGAGGCTTGGGTATCATGGGTGAAAGGAACCCATGAAACAAACCCACATACCTTAGCTTAGAGATGAACTTGGTGAAGATTTGAGATGTAGACTTGAAGTTTGAAGAAGAACCTTGAAGGAGAAGCTAGCTTGGGATGAGGGTTTGGGACTTGAGTTTGGGGAGTGAAAATATGACTAAGTGTTTGAGTGAGTATTAGGAAATGTTTAGGATGATATGAGGGTGAAATTTGGCTAGGTATAGGTAAAAACACGTTTGGGAACACTTAGGCTAAAGACTTAGAAGTCTCGAACTGAGCTAAAAAAAACCAGTCCCAAAAATTAACTGGGGCACATCGCGAGGGGGTCGCGAAAACCCCTCTGGAAATCGCATTTTTGGAATTTCATTGCTAATCATTCGCTCGTAAATTGGAGTTAGACCCTTTTTCAACTAATTTTGACCTGCTGAACAAGAATATGAAGTCAGATTTTTGAAATATCAAACAGATTTTGAGATATATGGAATTTAAAATTCTTAGCATTCCGAGGCACATTTTTGAGCACTTTTTTGGGTCGTTTTAGGCTCACGAACTGTACTGACTATGATAGATCCTCAACGATGCACTTGTTAATGATCTTTAGTACCTGTCTCTGCATCATAAAATGATGCAGTCCAAAAGGGACATCAGTACGTTGAATTTACAAGTATGTTGTAACGACCCGACCCCGGGGCCGTGACTAAGGCCAGTCAGGCACTAATCCAAATACTAATCACAATTACTACTTAATAAT
>JAPFFP010095361.1:0-20366 GCA_026153255.1 Solanum medicagineum | reverse complement strand
AAGCAAGAGGAAATGAAAGATCCAACAGTGAGAGAATCGGTTTAGGAGCAGCCTGAGAACAAACAGAGGATTCGAAAGGTATTGTAATATATATGGCAAGAAAACACAGCACCACAACAATGTTACCGTGGGTAATGTTTTAAGACTAAACCGTACTTGTGAGTAATGTTTTATAATATGTTACTCAAAAGTACGTTTTTAACACTGTCAGTTTGCCCGTTAGCCTAAAAAGTTACTGTCAACTACGTTTATACTAGTTCTGTAAAACTTTAAAAAAAAAACGTATTCTCTCTGTCCCATTTTATGTGGCACCCTTTTCTTTTTGGTCCGTCCCAAAAAGAATGTCACCTTACACTAATTAGAAACAATTTGGCATTAAAATTCTCCTTTTATCCTTAATGAAATGAATCTCAACCACACAAATTTCTCAGAATGATTTTAGACCACAAGTTTTAAAAGTTTTACTTTTTTTTCTTAAACACCGTGCCAAATCAAAGGGTGCCACATATGCAACGGAGGGAATATTATTTTAGTGAATTGGTTTAAATAATAGCTTAATTTAGTAAAAAATTCAAGAAATTGGTGTCACCACTTATGCCGCCAGAAAGTCTAAAACCAATAGTTATACTGCATAACTTATGCATTTCGAATTACTGAGTAATATCTTCCTTCATAAGTCTAAAACTACTTTTCTCACAATGTAAGGATTGAGATTAATTATTCTAGCGTTGACTCTCTTAACGTGATTTATAATAAGATAAAAGGTGGAAGGAACTCATAATTAATAATTAATATACTTAAAAAATGTGGAGTAATAAGGTGTAATGTTCACATTTCACATTCAAAAGGAGGGAATGAGATTGATCACCAAAGAATTACTACCTCCTATCTTTTTATTACTTTCCTATGGCATCATCTCCATCACAATACAGTTACTTTTCCTAAGTATCCGTGATAAGGCAACTTTTTAGCCTCTCAATCTAGCACTTTCCTGTGCAATCCTTTTCATTAAAGAAGAGCTCGACCCATTCATTCATTATTATCATTATCATATCAACTATTCTTGACATGTTGAATGGGTTCATCGTTAGATTCAACTCGATATAAAGGTGTACTGCAAAAATTCGATAGATTCATTGAGCTTGTGCATAGTGAACCCAGATCAATTTTGACTTGTTGATACTGTTGGAGTGGTTGTTGGGTGAATCGGTTGAGATTTATACAACTTTTCGAGGTGAACAAGAGAGTATAACTATAAAATGAGTTTTCTAGTAAATTCCTAATAAACGGCCTTGGAGTGGAATTCTTAGCGCCAAAACAGGCTAGGAGCATGGCTGGCCCGGGTCTTGGGGGTTTTGAGAATTACCTAGGTAAACGTGCATAAAGTGAAATTGTCATAGCACGGTCAGCTCCAAAACATCGAATATAGACTAGAGTGACTTTTCGCTGAATGGTGGGGACTTCCGGATGCATTTTGACCTCCTTCGTTCTTTTAGCTAAAATTAGCCAAAAAGAATTGTGACTCTCACCTTATCGTAGGAAGCTCCATTAGAATTTTTGGCTGCACCGTTGGATCCAGAACTTCAAAAATCATATGGTTACATAGTTTGTTTGAACAAAACGGACATCGAATGGGCCCGGAGAGCCTCAGAGAAGATTTAAGTAGAGCTATGCCTTCGCGTGCATGGAGGGCATACCCGCATGTGCGGCATGGAATGAGAGCACATGCTCGCGTCCGCGCGCGCCATGAGATAGGCGGTGGCCAGCCTTAAAAGTAGAGTTGTACATCGGTCGGTTCGGCTCGGTGTTATGTATTATCGGTTCGATTTATCAGTTTTCGATTTAGAAATATGCCAAACCAATAACAAATCAATAAGCTATTTTTTATCGGTTTCGATTTTATTGATTTTGGTCCATACAGTTTTTCATTTAACCAATATGATGAGATACATAAAACAAGCAAATCAATTGAGCACCTAAATAATAATATGCAATATTTGATCTCATATTTTAATTTACTTTCGAACAAAAGGGTTATATATTGGAAACCAAGCAAATACGTGAGTTACAAGTATCAATTTAGTATCAAGTGATGTTAAATTATTAATATTTAGTATTTATGAAGTGATAGAGTACTAAATTATTAAAGTGTTATTGGGTTATTGGTTTACCTGATAACTCAATACTAAAAATCAAAATCGAACCAAGAACCTGATTTTTTTTTTGTAAAACCATTAAAAATGCATTAACTCAATAATTCGATAACAATAAACCAAGAATACTTTTTTTCGATTAAGTTTATCAGTCAGTTCGATTTTTGCACACCCCTGCTTAAAATGCCAGCCACGCGAGGGAACACAACAGAACTTCATTTGATCATAACTTTGCGAATATATATCCAAATTAAGCGATTCAAAAAGCTATGGAACTTTGCGAGAAACTCCATGGGGATGTTGGATTTCAGCTTTTATGCATGTTTTGAGGTAAAAATCACCATTTTTGCTGTGCAAATTATCGAAAACTTTGAATTACGATATCTCAGTCGTTTCTTATCAGAATTAAGTGAAATTTTGGTCTAAATTATACTGCTTTGCAATATGCACACTGTGGTATATTTAGATTCTTTTAATTTGACTGTATTATTGCAAAAATTGATAGAAAAGCTGTTGTAGTACATATTTTTTCGATAAGAAATGTAACTTGATTTTTGGGCTATTTCTCCTTGTTTTGAGCTCAACTTTTGGCTATAGACTCCGGGTGATGTAGAAATGTATGCCCTACTTTTTTCCATTTTTAGTCACAAATTGACTTATCTTCCTCTTTTCTTAAGATATTATCGCCAAAATAGTCGTACTTATATTGTGATTCATGTTTTGATAGCTGAGGGAGGTGATCAGGCAGGGAAAAATTTACATATACTGATTCAGAGCGCGTGGATTCGCCTTCCTGGTAGGCTAAGCCTGTTGTTGTTGAAAGTTCTAAGTAAGATATGTGTATATGTGGTTTAGGATGAGATTACCATGTCGATTCTATAATACCTATATCTGTCATGTTAGGAAATGTTTAATGTTGTTGAGCTATGAATGCTTCTGATAATGAGTTTAAAACCGAGATAGAGAGCGATCTAGGTAAGTTAGACATTGATGCTACCTATATTCTTATATTTGACTATTTAGATGTTGGTTTGACCTGTCAGGCCTCCTGATACCTGTGATATATCCGATATTATTCTGGCTACATATCAGTTATGTTGTGATTATGTTTAGTTAAAGGTTAAATGCAATCCTATGCCCTGTGTTTGATACTTTTGCCTTTTTAGTCACTTGTTTACTTATGTGGGTGGTCTGGTACGAGTGTTATGTGGCATTTGAGGGGATGGTTGCCAATTATACTCTTGGTGACATATTGTGACTCTGGGATTGTAATTCTGTTTATTGTAATTCTGTGAGTGTACCTTACTCTTGATTCTCTGGTAGTTGAATTGTGTTTTGTTGGTAAGATGCATGTTAGTCCTGGAGACCAGTTAGGCTATCTATTGTTGTTCTGAATAATGTTGCACTTATCAGCTAGATTGTCTATGGTAATTTTGGATACCTGTAGTTAGCCTAGGCTAGGATGAACTTGGTAACGACTAGGGATGATCTATACTACTACTATTGATACATATATTTGCTTGGTCGGTGTTAGGAGCCATTAAGTAAAGCCTATACCTATTAGTCAAGAATGTGATGATTGTGTGAGTACTGTGGTGATCATAATTATCAAAATAGCTGAATGTAGAGTTGCTCGGGGCCTATTAGATCTTTTAGTTGTCTGGACACGGATATATGCTATGTTCTAGAAGGTTAATTATCTTTTATACTTTTGACTATGCATTGAGGTTCCGCTATTGTGATAATCACGGTATGTTGGGTTGTGGTTACTTGGTGATGTGAGACATATGTTATACCTCAGGTGTTTAGCAGGACTGTCTATTTTTGTTGGGATATTATTGCATTATTAGCTGGGTTGCCTACTATTTTGTCGTTGTTAGTGGTTATACTTATCGACTGGGTTGTGTATCATGGTTATGGATACGTGTGATACTATTGGTTATTTGCTTTCTATTGGCCTTAACCTAGGCTTAAGCCAATGCTGCCTTAGATTTGCATTGTTCAGGCCCTACATTTCTACAGATACACATAGTTTGACTAGAGAGATACAAATCCCAGGAGACCACTTGAGTAGTGGGATACTTTTATGACTTGGATCCCTGGTGACTATTCATGTAACTTGAGTCTATGGTGGCTACGTTCGTGTGTCTGAGACTTGGTGATGCTCCTTGGGTCTGAGTCTTCGATTATTATCCTTGTGTGTATGAGTCCTGGATTAGGCCTCCGAGGGTCGAGTCCAGATAATTGTTTTGAGATTCGTGGTTCAGTTGATTGTTCTTGGGACTCGTGACACTGTTGATTATACTTGGGGTGGAGTTCCTGTTGATTGTTCCTGAGGCTCTCGTGACCCAGTTGATTATTCCTGGGGGAGTTCCTAGTGATTATCAGACCCCTAGCTCGGCTGACTTATGTTTTTTTCCCACACCTGGAGGCCACTTTGGGGAAGGGGGTACGCGGTACCCCGAGTGATAGTTAGGGGTGTGAGACCTCGGGTGACATTTTATGTTTTACAGATTGTGATCTTGTACCATCTGTTACTAACTCCTATATACCTATATCTATACAAACCTTGAATGTGTGCGAGTGTACCTTCTAGGCTTATGAAGGCCAAGTTAGCTATAGGCATAGACACTAGGGCCTTACACCCACATATAATACTATATGTTGACCATGTGACAGTGGTAATGTGGTTTTTTCTCGGGTTTCATCAGTTGGTTTTGTTGTTCACTGCTTGGTCCTGCTCAATTTGTCTTTGATCTATCTCATCTGACATTGATCTGTTTAAATTTTTGATGTCATAAAGTTTAAAATTTTGATCTGTTAAAACTTTTAAAAGTTACTCACTTTCAAAGATAACCTAAAGAAATTAGGTTTATTCACTTTTTCATATATTTTAATTTATTTATTTTTAGATTGTAAATAAAATTATATATCCATTTCTATCATTTTAAAAATTGTAGATTAAATTTACTTGAGCATATTTTATTATAGCAAGTCGTTAAATATTCATATATATTTTTAAATAATTAATGATGAGACAATTCAATTAAATAAAGTATGAGTGAGTTATTATGAAAAACAAAAGAAAAGTCTTTAATTATTTTGTTTTACCTAAAAGATTTTCAAATTTATAGGTTTCCCCCAATTTATCTTTATACTTATCTCCCTGTTATTTTTTATTTATTTGAATAATTTTTTGGGTATTCAAATTAAGTAATTATTAATATGAATAAGTATTTTTTTAAATCAAATTGTGGGTAAGTGACCTGATTTTATTTCATATCAATAATAGATGGGCCCAAAATAAGCCCACTATCAACACGATCCAGTGCAAAGGAGTTCAATAACAAGGAACCTCAATTATTTTTTTTAATTTTGGCTCCCACTCCTTCACTCTCATCTATCCGCCGCAATCGATGCTCCTGTGGACTCCGACCAGGCCATTCATCTTCCTCTATTTCTGAGTAATCAACTTCCTTTATCTATATGTAGCCTAAAATGTTCAACTACATAAGATAAGTTGTCGACCAGTCTCTCATTTTGCTTCATTAATCCAATGACAGTAAGCTTGTATTTTTTTCATTCAGGTGTCGTCTCAGGTGAAAAATCCTCATTTGAAAAGTCAAGACTTCGTCTCTCATGTCAGTCTATATAAATTGTGTCTGTCTCTTCTCCTCTACTTTGCTGACCTTTCCTTCCTTTTCTGATCCTCTTTTCGTTGGCAGAAATCATAATAGTGATAGCGGATTGCTTGTATGGCTTTTGCCATGGTTTGCATGTCGATGCATTCTCTAGTTCGTTATCTGGTTATGACTCTTCCTTTTTTGCTGATTTTGTATCACTTTTTGGGAGCTATTTAGCCTAGGTTTAGCTAGGGTTTGCAAGTACTTCTTTTGGCCATCTCCTATGTTGTAAATCTATGTTCTGTGCAAACTCTTGGGTCATATAGTGCGTTGAATCTGCTTGCATTAATATGAGTAAGTAAGTTGGATGACAACTACATTTTAGATTTATAGTAAATTTAAATAACAAAATGTTTTTGCAATCAACTTGTATATTTTCACGACTAGAATAACTAAATTGCATGACATCAGTATAATTTTTTTCCTATTTTGTAAATCTCAATTTATTATATAGAAAATCTCTGATAAGATGTCGTCAAATGAAAAAAATTTATCTTAGAGGTCAACAAAAATAATGAAAAAATGTTGGCTCAAATTTTAATGTAATTGAGTCATCAAGTGCTATTATGCCTGTTGGTCCTCTTGTGCACAACCAACACCAAAATCAATTGCTATTTGGTTGCTTATTGACTCCAAATTATCAAACTATTATGGTGATTTTTTACATTTTTATTTTACTTGTGATGCATATAAATTATTATCTTTCAAACACTTTACTATTTTGTCTAAATTAATAAATATAATTACAAACTAATTTTTGTACATTTATTTGATTAAGGATCTAAGAAATTGGTTCTTACGCAACTACTTGTTACAAGAAAATAACATGAGCAATATGTTCCATGGGACTATGCATAGACCAAGGTAAACACTTGAACTTATTTCATTAATAATAAAATATTTTACTAAATATGTCATCTTCCTAATAATTCATCTTCCATATTTTGTATGTGACAAACCACAATTGCCTCCTTCCTATAAAAAGAAGGCTAAAAATGAGACTGCACAATCAAAATTTCGAGGGGAAAAAACCCCTATAAACGAACTTTCAGAGGAAACGTCTAAGAGAACATTTCAGTCAGTAGCAAAATCTACGGTAAGTGTTTCCAAGAATATATCTTTTCTATTATTTTATTTTGTATTTTCGATGTTTTTCTTAATTTTGAAGAACCTTGCAGGTTTTATAGGGTTTTCCCGATAAAAATTCCAATGTTAGGTTTTCTTCATGTGAGGATTTCACTACCAACTTTTAAGATGTCATAGCTGAGGTCATATAAATCCGAAAGCGTGGAATTTCCCATTCTCCAACACCCATCTCAACAAAAAGAAGAAGGATTCCTCATCCTACCAAACCTAGATAGAAGTGATTAGGTCACATTTTCTCATATGTCTTGGGGTAGAAAAGATTTTAAAGAGGGTATAATGCCTAAGTTAGAAACAGCCTTACAGAATCAATAACAATTATCAAGCCTCCAAACAGTGGTTTGGAGACATTTGGAGGCTCATCAAATGATAAGAATCCGAAGGAGCTAGCAAATATGTCCATGATTGGCTCATCAATGGGAGCCACTTGTGTTTCAAATTCTAAAGCGGGTCTTTTAAACCATCACCATATTGGGTTATGGTAGACATTTCTACAGGGGTGGATCTTCTGAGCGATTTCTTAATGGCATCTAAGGATGATCTACTCAGTTGCATAAGGATGATCAAAATAGTAGAAAATCCTTTATGATGAACAATAAGGATGAACCAGGGACAGGCTGCTGGTCATGTTGCGTTATTTTTGAAAAAAATTGAAATGTGATATCTCGGCCTTTTCTTATAGAATTTGGGTCTAAATTGCACTACTTTTCGAGACCTACACTGTGGTATGCTTGTATTTTGTTAATTTGACTATATTTTTGAGTAATCTGAAGAGAAAGTTATTGTATAATATGTGTAATTTGATAAGAAATTTCACTCTATTTTTGGGTTGTTTCTTTTTTTTTTTTGGGCCTCGTTTTGAGCTCAATTTTTAGTTATAGACTTGTAAGGATCATTTTACAAGTGTTTTTTTGGTATCTTGAACATGGACCATATTATTCCCGTTTTAGTCGCAATTGACCTATTCTCATTTCTTAAAATATTACAGCCAAAACAACCATAATTTATTATGATTCATGTTTTGATAGTTGAGCGACATTTGGAGGCAATCAGAAGAGGCAAAAGCTCGCATGGTTTGATTTTAGCACGTGGATTCTCTTTCCAGGTAGGCTAAGCTTCTTTATATCTTAGATAGAGCTGAAATGGGTGTTATGATGGTATGTGGACTAAACCTGCTGAGATGTATATATTGTGGGTAATGGTATGAGATGTATATGTTATATATAGTGATATGAAATCTTGGTTACTATACCAAGAATGATATTAGTCGTAGTACGATATTAGCTGAGTTCTGGCACTGTTAAAATATAGGAAGATTCGATAAAGATTGGATATAGGCTGATGCACGTGATAGGTATGTTTACTGGGCTTGAATCTTGTCTGGATGTGTGCGTAGCTTGAGCTACTGATATATGTTAGCTTGTGAGACTGGTTGTTGACTATATACTGCAACTTATATATATATAATCATGATAGCCCTGTTCGTTCTGGATCCTTGTGATATAGCTATGACTATCCATGTTTATTCCAAGTGCTTGTGGCTGGATAGGTTAAGATATATTTGTCTTCGGTAGACATGATTCTGTACTATTTCTGTGACATATATGGCTATATATACAACTAATAATCATTGTACATTTGCTAAGCCTACTTGATATTGGAAAAGCATGCTATATTCTAGGAGATGCTATAGTGGTGTTTCACACTGGGCATTATGACTTTTGCCATAAGATACGAGGCTATTAAACCTCTAGTGAGCTAGAAAGGGAAATATGATTCTATTAAAGGGATGTATGTCATATCCTATAGTAATCATTGGGTTATTGGTGATTGAGATACTGTTGATATGAATTAGTTCCTGGGACTACTATCTTGTTCTGGAGATCGCCACATTATCAGTGGGCTGACATATAGTTGCCTTAGTGAGTCATCACTGTTATCAGCTGGCCTATGGTGTGAGGCTAGATAGGTGACACCGCTGATTATCTGTTATCTTGGAGCCTTAGCTTAGATTTAAGCCGATGCTTCCCTAGAGGTACTATGCTAGAGCCACACAATTAAATATACATAGAGGGCCTTGAGAGGTCTACATGGTCGAGTGTCAGAGCCTAACACAATATCCATTTTTGGATAGGGTGTCACATACTGACATGATATATATTTTAGAATTGGGTGCATGTATCGACACGATATACATTATGGGATCAGGTGTCACGTATTGACACGATATACATCTCTGGATTGGGTGACTCATTTCGTCACGATTAGGGAATTCATTCTCTCGCGGAGGATTCGTCCCACCGTAAGATCGGGTCAAGTGTCACATTTTAACATAAGATCGGGTGTTATGTTCTTTCACAGGATCAGGGTTCGGTTGCCATGAGCCTACATGGGATGCATTGTTCATTACTAATTTCATCGGGATATCATTTTATACCTTATTTGTGTGGATGTATCTTCTGGTCTTATAGGGGTTTAGGGGCGTACAAGCGTTGATATTAGGACTTTACACCCACGTAACGCCCAGTACCTTGACCATGTGATATTGATGATAGGTCTTAGCTGGATTCTATCAATTAGGTTGGTATGAACTGTTTGGTTGATGCCACGAGCATGCTAACTGCTAACCTGAGTTCTGATTACTAGCTTTACTATAGTTCCTACCTTTGTCTTTCTATGCTTACTATATTTCACTCAGTTGGCCGATGATGCATACTCGGTGTCTGTCACCGGTACTCACCCCTATATATCTGCATCTACTCATGATGCAGACCTAGGTACAGGCTGCGAACGTTAGGCTAGGAGCTTCATAGCAGTCACAGGAGATATTCGGTGAGCACCAGTAGTTTTGGATATCTTATAGTCTCCTTCTGTTCCCTCGGCCATCCTTTGTATTCAGACATTGGCCTTGTACATTATAGTTTTGACTTGTATATGTAGGAGTTCATTCTGGATTACATTTACGGCTTTGTATATACTTTCTTACTCTGATTTTGAGTTTATAGTAGCTCTGTACAGGTGACTTTCAGGTCCTGGGTAGATTGTGTTTGACATATTCCTACGTTGCTAGTATCTTTATGATTAGTGATTCAGGATAGGTATCTTGGGGATCGGGTTGCTATGCCTGTAGGGGGAATCTAACAGACACCATCATGACCTGAAAGGTTGGGCGGTAGCAAATAAAATCTATTTATTATTCATATTATAATTCTTTTATTTACTTACTTTTTATTATATTTGTGGGTATACTAAAACTAGTTAAATAATATTTTTTTAAAAAGGAAAACCATTAATCTTTTAAATTAATATTTTTGTTCCTTATTCTTTTCGCTTGCCATAATATAATTATTAATGAATTAAACAAGGGTGTTACTTTGTTGATCATTATTCTCATTTCAAGATTTCACACTCCTATAAATATAGCCATATTTGCTCTTCATTTTTTTCATCATATCTCAAGACTCAAAGGTGCTTTCCTCCCAGTCTTTTTATTTCTGAGATAGCTAATAGAAAAACTATATATCTTTCTCTAATGAAGTAGAGAAAGATTTTCAATCTTTTACATATATTAAATGTTCTAACATTCCTTTTTTTTTCTTTGTGTTGGCTTGTGAAATTGAATTTGCCTGAAGTGTTTGGTCTTGTGCGACTTAATGACATAAATAAATTATTAGTCTTTAATTGTTGTATGTAGAGACATTTTATATTTTTTCAAAAATGATTTATTAGAGTTTATGACTCGAACACATCACTTTCCTTCTTTTATTTTTATCTCTCAATATTTATTTTAAAACAATACTACGATTACAAGGAATCTATGGATTTGTGCCATTTTTTCCTTTAAAGTATATTACTCAAATTTTAAGCACAATGTATAAAAGATTGAAAAGGAAGACAATATTAGCATTAAAATTTGTGACACTAATGCTAATGTTGTCTTCCTTTTCAATCTTTTATACATTGTGATTAAAATTTGAGTTATATGATTTAAAGGGAAAAAAATGACACAAATCCATAGATTCCTTTTAATCGCTGTATTGTTTTAAAATAAATATTGAGAGATAAAAATAAAAGAAGGGAAGTGATTTGTACACTCATAACTCTAACAAATAAGTTTAAAAAAATATAAAATGTCTCTACATATAGCAAATTAAATACTAATAATTTACTTATGTCATTAAGTCGCACAAGACCAAACACTTCAGGCAAATTCAATTTCACAAGCCAGCATAAAGAAAAAAAAAGAATGTCAAAACATTTAATATATGTAAGAGATTGAAAATCTTTCTCTATTTCATTAGAGAAAGATATATAGTTTTTCTATTAGCTATCTGAGAAATGAAAAGACTGGGAGGAAAGCACCTTTGAGTCTTGAGATATGAGGAAAAAAATTAGGAGCAAATATATCTATATTTCTAGGTGTGTGAAAGCTTGAAATGAGAATAATGATCAACAAAGTAGCACCCTTGTTTAATTTCTTACTAATTATTGTAAGGACTCGGACATTGTATGATTTATTGGAGCTCGAAAATTTCAGTTTTTGACCAAGGTGACACTCCATGGGAGCCCTCACGGTTCATGTGACGTCACATGGCCCGTGTGGAGTATCCATGGAGTGGCCCTTGGCCTTTGGAGGATGTTTGGCCCTTAAACGTGGTGTTCTAAACTAAGGGGCACCAGACTTGGACCCCTCACGGTCCGTGTGATACTTCACAGACCTTGTGGTAGCCTTGGCTTGAAATCCACAATTTTGGGACCAAGTATGGTCACACGGCCAAGTTCACGACTCGTGCGGGTGTGTACAACACGTGTGGCCACCTGTAAGGCTTCCAGAGTGAAATTTTTCTAAGTATAGAATCACCTTCTCATAACTTGATCATGGAATTTTTCTAAGGAGAAGGGTATGTGCAATGTCACGGCTCATGTGACACTACACGACCCTTATGGCCTTCTGTGAAGGTGACTTCATTGAAAAAAATTTCTAAATATGGGATCTTTAAGCTCAATCTAAGTTGACTTTCAAGCCTTTAATTTAATCTTATTTATGTTGTTTAAGTCTATTATGGGTCTCCCACATCAAGCCAAGTTCAAAGGATTCCGTTTGCAAAAATTTTTACAAGTGCCGATAGAAGGATCAACATTAAATAGGAATATCTCTTAACACAAAAACAATTGGGTGGCCCATAACCTATGAAAATGAAGCTCTTTGAATTAGCTTTCCAATGCATCTGGTTTCACCTCATTCCAAGTTCAAAGCAAGAGGTTATCCTCTTTTTTGTAGAACCTATTTGTGCTAGGACGGGTGCCTTCATGGACCATGAAGAGCTTCATGACCCGTGAAGCCAGCCGTGTCAAGTTCCAAATATAATTTAAAAGGCCATTTTGTTGAGATATTTTTGATATTTTGACCTATCTCCAAGGCTTTTTAAGACCTTCAAACTCCCTTTTCATTCCTAAATCTCTCCTACACTAATTCTAACCCCTTATTCAAGACTAGCCCTTTGTTTCTAGAATCAAACTCTCAATATTCTCTCCAAGTCTCATCTTCAAGGTTCAAGCTAGGATTCAATTGGGGATTCAACTTCAAGCTAAATTCTTCTCAAATTTATCTTCCTAAGCAAGGTATCTGAGTTTTGATCCTTGGTTCCTTTCTATCAAGGAGACGCAAATTCTTTTCAAGTAATTTTCATGAATTTTAGCTTACTTTAAATATGAGTTTCCATTATTATGATTTATTAAATTTAATGGATGTGTGGGCTATACTTTATTTATGATTTTAAGTTACTTTAAGCCCTATTATGATTATTTACATTGAACTTATGAAGATATAAATGTGCATGTCCCCTTCAAAGCTTGATTTATGCATGGGTAATCTATATTATGTTTTTAAATGTGAATTTTACTTATGTTTTTACCCAAATCTTATAATTGAATCCATATTACCCATGCGATTCTCATCTCACCCATAACATATGCATTCATGAACAATGAATTTTGTGAAAGTTATGAAGTGGTTTAATCCCAATTATGTTTATATATATGATTTTGGATAAAATATTAAATGTGACAAGAATATGGTCACATATATGTCTATTGATTATGGCTCTTTGAGCATTTTGGGTGCTTGCACCATTTTGTACATATGAATGAGCTAATATTATACATGAGTATTGTGAATTATGATTTATGATTTGATATTTGAGCCTAAGTATGAATTATTATGAATGGTGTTTGTCTTTGAGCCTAAATGTGCATTGAATGGATTTGAAATAACTATTGCCTCTCTTTAAACTATGTATATTTATGAGTATTCTTGTGGGATGATGACTTAGTACTGATGGATAGAGGGTACTCTCTCTTTCCTTGAACTATGTGCCTAACTTAGGTTGTGAAAATCCTATCCGAAATGGGATTGCCTGTAAGGAGGGTTGTTTTATACGAAATAGGAGTGTCTGTAAGGTAAAGTATAATGTGATATGATATTATCTGAAAACACTATCCAAAATGGGAGTGCCCATAAGGAAGGTTGCTTCATACGAAATAGGAGTGTCTGTAAGGTGAATTATGGTTTACCCGACCTTCTTACAAAATGGGAGTGCCTGCACGGTGCATTAGAGTTTACCTTTGGCAAGTAGAGCACCTCTTCATTGGTGAGGGGATTTCATCAGGATTCTAAGCAATAGCTCGCTTGGTCTTACTCATGTCGGTTGAGGTCTCATCCTCACTATATATGAGCATTATGCACTTCATGCATCATGGATTTCATGACATATTGTTACATACTCTTATTTTGATATATACTTCTTTTTATATTATGTGCCCTTGTCCTCTAACATTGAATGCAGGCTTGATAAGTCAGATGCATTGCATGACCACATACTTAGTACATTCAAAAGTATTAACACATACTTCTGCCTACATGATCTAACTATGTATGGATCGGAGACTACTTTCATCCACCGTTAGATGACTACATTTGATTTGAAATACTTGTTGTGGTATTCCTATCTTCCAAGAACAAGCCACCATTCCGCTACCTTATATTGCTTTTTATTATGTTATCTTTACATTGAGGGTGAGCCCGAGACATGTCTTGGCCCCGTCCCATTTTATGACTAGAGACATTGTTGGACATCTTGTAGATTCTTGTATGGATATATTCTATGTGTTGTATTTGGAGTTTATGATTATAGTTATCTATTGGGGATGGCTATTATGGATTGACTATGAGAATTATGATAAGTATGTACGTTTTATGTGGAAATGTGAAAGATCCTATGTCTCATATTGCCCTCATAGAGTGAGTCAAACTTACCCGCCCCTTAGTTCTTATGTGCTATGTGAATCCATGTTAGTCCCTTTCCCTATGATATCCCTATAGCGTGAGTCATACTTTCTCATCCCTTAGAACTATGTGTTTACTATTTGTATATGCTTTCGAACCGATGATGTGAATATGATACTTTGAGGCTTGTTTGGGGACTCTCTGATTCTTATTCGCTATAGTAAAGTATGCTCAAGTGAAATTAATCTACAATTTTTGAAATGATAGATATAGATATATAAACCGAAACTGATAAATGGGAGCCACTTGTGTTCCAAATTCTAAAGTAGGTCCTTCAAATCATACAACACACTGGGTTGTGGTAGACAATATTCCTACAAGGGTGGATCTTCTGAGCAATTTCTTAGTGATAGCTACACTCTACGAGAGCTTTCTTAGCCTTGAGTAGAAGGCAAGGTTAGAAGAACATGACTTGGAAAATTCATTCACTCGATTGATCACTTCTATCCTCCAAGTAAAATGAGATTCATTTCTATCATAATTATTTTTACTAGCACCTTTGTTTTGCATTAGCTTATAAAGACACCTATTTGCCACTGCCTACGAAAAAAGGCAAGTAGCCAAATGGATAAGCTTATGGCCCATTCCGACGATGTTGAGAATCTAAATTTGAAGTAGGTATATTCCATGATGATATAAATGAGCTCCAGTCAGGACTCTAAGATGACAATGAGATTCTTGAAGTTACAAGAAACACTCTGTCCCACTGAATTATAGAGATTAGATAGGATCAAGGGAGGTAGGAAGTTGAACTCTCTGCCCTATTAAATCTTTTGGATCCGTTGGGATAGGTTGTTTCTCATAACTTGAAGAGTCTCACTGTCATCCTAGAGTCTTGCATTCTGTCATCAGGGCTCATTTATCTCATCATAGCGCAACCTTCTTTGGATTTTAGATTCTCAACATCGTAAGAATGAGCCACAAGCTTATCTATTTGGCTACTTGCCTTTTTTGGTAGGTGATGACAAATAGGTGGCTCTGTAAGTTAATGTAGGAAAAAAAGGTCATGCTCTATAAGCTAACTCACCTTCTACTCAAGCCAAAGCAAGCTCCCGAAGAGTTTAGTTGCCACTAAGAAATAGCTCAGAAGATCTACCCTTTTAAGAATGTCTACCATAATCCAATGTGGTGTATAGTTTGAAGGACCGACTTTAGAATTTGGAATACAAGTGGCTTCCATTGATGAGCGAATTAATGACTATGTCCTTAATATTCCTTATCGGTGATGTGAATGGTTTGCCACATAAAGTCTGGTAGCTTTCGAGGTTGAATATTGGGTTGGAGTCAGAATGGTGGAGTCATGTGTTTGTTTTGGGCTGTAGAATGGCAGGTTGATTCGAGGATAGAGTTTCTTAGAAGATTTATCTACATGATAAGTTCAAGGTGCGTCGTGGAGTATCAGTCTTGTGATTGGCTCATGGAATTCCCTTAAGGAATGCATGATGATTGTGGTGTTAGTTTATTTGTGTTGATGTTATTGAGCCTTTACTAGTCAATTGACTGTATCTAATCAACTGCCTATATGCTTAGTAGGATCTTGGTTTGGAGTAGTTAGCTTTGCTTCTTAGTAGAGGGTTAGCATATGGGCCTACAGAGTAAGTTTCTTAGAAGTCGCTTTGGGTCTGTTAGATAGAGATTGGTGCAACTTGATTGTCAATAGGGTGCTTAAATTGCAAGGGCAACAAGGTTAGCGCGAGAAGTATTATGTTAGTCAGATTCAGTGATTTCTAGGGGGGAGAACATGACTTTAGTTTTTTAACTCAAGTCAGGTTTCTTGTATTGAGTGTTGTTGTTCCATGATCTTCAGATGTTGTATATGATTCTTCTAAAGCTGGTGTTATGAGTTTTATAGATCAGGTTCAAACTGTGTTAGGATTTTTTGATGTCACCCAAGTTACACCTCCTTTTTAGAGGATAAATCAGTCGATGTCAATAAATAGAACTCAACAAAGGTTAGAGTCAAACCCACAGGGAATACGTAGACTCAAGAGAATTCACAAATTTGCAATCCGAATGATTAACTAACTTACTTTCACAAGGGGGTAATGGTTTGCAATAATCGATGAGAAATAAAACTAAACTAACTATTACAAGAAAGAAGTCAATATGGAGAGAAACTAGGGTATTGTGTTCCCCATGATTCCCCAACTCAGTATCACCGGATAACCTAATTCTTTTCTATGCAGGACGGTAAGTTGTGTTCACCAATCCCTTTGGTCAATGGTGAGAGGTGAATTTCACTATGTGACTTGGCCCATATCCATAGTGTGCATTACTAACCCTTACCTATTATTCCCAGTACAACCTCCCCTTGGCCCAGTTTGGTTGATTAGATGAGAACACATCAATCGAATCCTGTTAAGTAATCTCTTTTCAAATTGATTACTACCTTGGCCCAGTTAGTGACACTAGACGGGTTCTAATATTGACCACCACTAGAAAACATACAAAACGAAGAGAGTTAATTAATACATGCATATACACCTTCCAAGTATTATGAATTATCCTATTTTACTTTGTTAGTTCTTCATGGTTTTCACAACCCTAGTTGTGGATTTAGGTACTCATGCTATGTGTACTCACAAGAATTATGATTAAGAAGACATAATTGAACACTTACACAATAGAATTAAGAACAAGCAAAATCCAACTTCAATAAGAATCACAAGCTTAAGGATGAAATTCAAACACAAGTGTTCTCAAAGACTCTCTAATTTGATCTTATAATTTTCTCTCTCTAAATATTGAGTTCTTTGAGTACTAGGCGAAAAACTCTTGAAAAAGAACCTAAAATACCTATTTATAATAATTAAAATTCAATCCTAAACAAAATAAGAGAATTGGTCGGCACCCCATACGAAAGGTCTTAACGGACCGTATTTCATTCCATGGACCGTAATCGGGGTCTCATACTCAGCTGCTGGAAATTCGGACTTTAAGTCTACGACACCCCTCTACGACTCGTAAAGTAATTTACGATCCCTAAAAAGGGTTTCGTTTGATGAAATTCCTGAAAGTCCAAGTCTCTTTTCCCTAAGGCACGAACCATCTTCTACGACTCGTACAACCTTCTACGACTCGTCTGCATATTCGTAGAATAAACTTCAGAAAATAGCCCCTCACCGAAATTGTCCACGAAACCACCCTATAAGCCGTAAAATGATATACGGCTCATAAAGGATTTTGTATAACAGCAAAACTCAACAACTTCTATAAATTTTCCCAAAATCAAGGCCAACTTGTAATCCTGCAAGTATAAACACAAAAACACATAAAACCAACTAACATCGCATTGAGAACACACAAAATTCCAAGTGTTAAGCATCAAAAGAGTTGTATTTTGGCAGCACATCAACACCCTCAACTTAAAATTGTTGTTTGTCCTCGAGTTATAGACTCAATCCATATAGATAATATAGTAACACACATGCCTCAACCTAGTTGCATATATCACATAAATTTGGACTCAGACACCCACACCAACTTTTCAAAATAGGATCAGATAGCTATCTAGCAAACCAATACAACCTAGTGCATGTAACAACACAACTATACAAGCAAGGGATTTTCAATAATCCATAATCACTGAACAAGTCCAGTGCTAACAATGCAATGCAAGTGCCCTCACAGAAAGAAGTTGCATATTTGACACTCAAGGATGTTTTCATGTTTTACCTTGGGGCTGTGCAAAATAACTCACTCCCACAACAGATATTCATACATAATTTCTAATACCATAGGCTTGCCCCTATACTCATGACTCAAACCTTCAACTACTGGACTAGAATCACTTTAGGGCCTTCTAGGCTTGTAACGTAGGCTCGAGGGGCTTTGGTATGATATTATAGGAAAATAATGACTAAAGGCCCTCCTTGATACTATGTTTTTTCTACATTTTTGCCCTACCAACTCTGTTATTTTCACCTTATTCTCCCTTTTTCCTATTTCAAGCTTTTTTGGGTGCTTTTTTTTCATTTTTAACTTTTTGTCTTGTTTTTACACTTCATTTTACTTTGTAGCTTATAACTAAGGCATCAATTATTTTTCTTGCATCCTATACATAATTTTTCCCCTTTTCTCCGTATCACTAACTCACCCTTTATTTTTGTGTTTCACTCTCAACTTAGGTCTGGTACATTCTACCTTCCCCAGACCCACCTATGGGATTTCACTGGGTATGTTGTTGTTGTTGTTACTCTCAACTTAGGCTTCTGGCCTGTGTTGAGGTGTACAATATCCGTCCTTGGAACATAATGTTCAAGGAAGGACCAGGGCCAATTTTAGGATTTTACAACTAACAAGGCTAGGTTAATCAGGTATTGTCAAAGAATAGGTACATGTTAGGCTCAAACATTAGGAGCAAGGGATTATATCATAGCTTTGGTTGGTCATTTTACGCTAAGTGGACTATTAAGAACAATGGCCTAAGATCCCTTCCTAATTCAATTAATCTACAATCTAATTTAGAGTAACTAGACAATATCTGAATTAGCACAAAACACATGAATCTAGCAAATTAGGTTAACACTCAAAAGACTCGCAAATGATGCTTTTTATCTCAATGTACCCTCACTTATCATAACAAACATCGTCACACACCTAAACATGCGTGGTTGCTATATAACTACTAATCAAAGTTGTTGGTGGGTATCATTTTTTTTAAACAAAACACAAAAACATACTATATGCCACAAGTATTGGTACTATATGCTACAACTACTATCTAAGCATCTTAAACGTGCCGGTTCAACAAAAAGTAAATACCACAGGGAAAAAGAACACAAGCAAGAAAATCCCGGGATCAAAAATTGGGGTAGTTATGGACTCAACCTACTCAGACTTCAATGAGGCCCATAACTGCCCACATCCAATCGAAAAAGATATACATTGTCCCCGATGCACAAAATTTGAACAAAATAACACATAAGGGCCAAAACATATACATGGATGCCTAAGCGCCAGTGTGTGGTTGAGTCTAGCATCCTTCTCATATAAGATAGTGACCTCAGCAGTCGTGCTCTTTCCTAAGGGGGAACAACCATCACCTACTCTAACTCTCGAGCCTGTCGTCTCTCCTTCTCCTCTCTCGATCTCCTCAAGATAAGTTTGAGCTCCTCCTCCTTTGTAAGCCTCGCATATAAGCGTCTCTTATTTGGCGCATCATCCTCTGTGTGAGGTCTCCTCCCATGGGAAGACTAGATGGGCTCATCAGGAGCAAATAAATCAACCACCAACACTGGAGTTATGGTCGCTGGAAGTGCAACCGGTGTCGCAAGTGCTACTGTCACGTCAGCTCGGAGTTGCTGGGTTACCATCTACATAGCTGATAAATCTAAAGGTCGGGCCTCATCTAATCTCTATTGTACCCTCTCCTCAAAGGTGTTAATGCAGGCATCCATGATAGAGATACGGTCCTGAATAGTGGTGATCGCGAATTCCTGCATCTGACCCTCTGAGTCTGAAATGTCCTGGCGGACCCATGGCCTAATCTAATGAACAAGCTGAGTCAACTATGACTCATCATATGATAACCTCTGCGCTAAGGCCTATATAGATGTGCAAGACATATAGACCATGCCTCTGGTAGTAGTCTGTGAAGTTGTGGCTTATGGTATAGGGACAAAAATAGTAGGGCCCCTCTCCTCAATTGCCTCGGGCTGCAGGGGCCTCGTCTCAGCAGCAACGTCAGTAGTAGTGGTAGCCTGTGAACCCTCAAGCGGTGGCGCTAGGAGAACATCTCAGGCATAGGTAGAGGCTATGCCTGCCGGAATGCCACTAAGTTCTCTTCAGCCTTGATCAGGCTGGGATCCAATGTGCACCTCGGCTCAATCAACTGGTCCAACTAGTGTAACATCTCCACCCTCAACTCTAGACAGAGCCTGTAGATTAAGCATGGTTATTGGATGAAGGTGGACCTTTTCAGTATGCCCTCGTGAATTTGCTCAGCAGTGAGGCAGGCCCAGTCAATATCATAGTGTAAAGACCTGGCCCAACACTGTGAAGTATTGTCCGTTTTGGGGCGTTACGTGTCGCCGTCCCCCT